>NDXB01009441.1:71971-84025 GCA_002631895.1 Agapornis roseicollis
AAAAAAAAAAAAAAAAAGCTATTTCCTCTTACTCAATATTTTGTTTTCCATAAAAGTAAGACACAATATTAGAAGAAAATCTCTGGCCCTTAAACCAGTGGTGGTTAAGACAAGAAGGACTGGGTTTAAATTGACATTAGGGAAAAAAATTACTAGTAAGACTAGTGAATCACTGGGGCAGGAATGCCTGGAATATTTGTGTAATTTCCATCACTGAAAATGAGAGGGACTAGATGAAAGTTTTGAAGAACGGAAATTACGGGTCTGATCATGTCCTAGGATGGCAGTGTGCATTACATGATGTCTTCAGATGTCATCCAGGTTTATGATTTTGTGAGTACTTGTCTCATGCAGCAAAACTCTCAGGTATATTAATGTTCGTATGAAAATATCTCAGTGAAAATAAATTTTTCTCTTAAAGATTCTTCATCATTTACTCTCTTTGCAATCGTTTAGCAAAGATTTCTCTGTTAAAAATATGACAGCATTTGCTTTCTGGGGAAGACAGCGATGGGAGACATAACTGGGGATCTGTTACAGACCGCCCAATCAAGAGGACTCTGTGGATGAAGTGCTCCACAGAGAAATAGGAAAAGCCTCAAGCTCGCAGGCCCTTGTTCTCATGGGGGACTTCAACTACCTTGACATCTGTTGGAGTGACAGTACGGCCCGGCATAAGCAATCCAGGAGGTTCCTCGATTGTGTGGAAGACAACTTCCTTCTGCAAGTAACAGAGGAGCCGACAAGAAGAGGTGCCCTGCTTGACCTCGTGCTCACCAACAGGGAAGGGCTAGTTGGGAATGTGATGCTCCAGGGCAGCCTTGGATGCAGTGATCATGAGATGGTAGAATTCGAGATACTCAAAACAGTGAGAAGAATGTGCAGCAAGCTCACTGCCCTGGACTGCAAGAGAGCAGACTTTGGCCTCTTCAGGAACCTGCTTAGTAATGTTCCATGGGATATAGCCTTAGAGGGCAGAGGGGCCCAAGACTGTTGGATGATATTCAAGGATCACCTGCTACAAGCTCGGGAGTGTTGCATCCCAACTAGAAGGAAGTGCAGCAGGAGGGCCAGGATGGATAAGGACCTGTTGAGAAAAATTTGAAGGAAAAAAGAGTCTTATAAAAGGTGGAAGCAAGGATAGGCGGCCTGAGATGAATAAAGGGATGTTGTCCAGGAAGCTAGGGACCATGTAAG
The DNA here is from genome assembly GCA_002631895.1 of Agapornis roseicollis. Taxonomy (NCBI): domain Eukaryota; kingdom Metazoa; phylum Chordata; class Aves; order Psittaciformes; family Psittacidae; genus Agapornis; species Agapornis roseicollis. Next base: position 73,169 of record NDXB01009441.1, read on the forward strand.
GAAAGCTAAGGCCCAGATAGAATTAAACTTAGCAAGGGATGTTAATACCAAGAAGGAATTCTACAGGTACATTGCAAATAAAAGACAGACCAGGAACCACGTAGGCCCCCTCCGGAAGCTATCAGATGAAGTGGCCACACAAGATTTGGAGAAGGCTGAGGTTCTGAATGACTTCTTTTCCTCAGTCTTCAACAGGAAAGGCTCTGACTGCATCACCCAAGTCTTGGAAGTCAGACGCAGGGACCTTGGGCCCACTGTAGGAGAGCATCTGGTTCAAGACCATGGTAAGAACTTAAAAGTGCACAAGTCCATGGGACCTGATGAAATCCATCCGCCAGTCCTGAGGAAGCTGGTGAGTGAAGTTGCTAAGCCACTGTCCATCATATTTGAGAGATCATGGCAATCAGGTGAAGTTCCCGAAGACTGGAAAAGGGGAAATATAACCCCCATTCTCAGGAAGGGGAAAATGGACAACACAGGGAATTACAGACCAGTCAGTCTCACCTCTGTGCCTGGCAAACTCTTGGAGCATATTCTCCTGGAAGGCATGCTAAGGCATACGAAAAACAACGAGGTGCTTGGTGACAGCCAGCATGGCTTCACTAGGGGCAAATCCTGCCTGACCAATTTGGTGGCTTTCTATGATGGGGCTACGGAACTGATGGACAGGGATAGAGCAGTTGATGTCATCTACCTGGACTTGTGCAAAGCGTTCGACACTGTCCCACACAACATCCTTGTCTCTAAATTGGAGAGACATCAATTTGATAGGTGGGGCACTTGATGGGTAAAGAACTGGCAGGATGGCTGCACGCAAAGAGCTGTGGTCAATGGCTCAGTGTCCGGCTGGAGGCCAGTGACGAGTGGTGTCCCTCAGGGATTGGTGTTGGGACCGGTCTTGTTCAACATCTTTGTCGCTGAGATGGACAGTGGGATTGAGTGCACCCTCAGCAAGTTTGCCGATGACACCAAGCTGTGTGGTTCGGTGGATACGCTGGAGGGAAGGAATGCCATCCAGAGGGACCTTGACACGCTTGTGAGGTGGGCTGATGCCAACCTCATGAAGTTTAACCATGCCAAGTGCAAGGTTCTACAGCTGGGTGGGAGCAATCCCAGGCACAGCTACAGGTTGGGCAGAGAAGAGATCCAGAGCAGCCCTGCCGAGAAGGACTTTGGGGTGGTGGTCGATGAGAGCATGAACATGAGCTGACTTCAGTGTGCACTCGCAGCCCAGAAAGCCAATCGTATCCTGGGCTGCATCAAAAGGAGCGTGACCAGCAGGTCAAAGGAGGTGATCCTGCCCCTCTACTCTGCTCTCGTGAGACCTCACTTGGAGTATTATGTGCAGTTCTGGTGTCCTCAACATAAAAAGGACATGGAGCTGTTGGAACAAGTCCAGAGGAGGGCCATGAGCATGATCAGAGGACTGGAGTATTTCCCATACGAAGACAGGCTGGGAAAGTTGGGGCTGTTCAGCCTGGGGAAGAGAAGGCTGCATGGACACCTCATAGCAGCCTTCCAGTATCTGAAGGGGGCCTATAGGGATGCTGGGGCTCTTCATTAGGGACTGTAGTGACAGGACAAGGGGTAACGGGTTCAAACTTAAACAGGAGAGGTTTGGATTGTATGTAAGGAAGAAATTCTTTCCTGTTAGGGTGGTGAGATGCTGGAATGGGTTGGCCAGGGAGGTTGTGAGTGCTCCATCCCTGGCAGTGTTCAAGGCCAGATTGGACGAAGCCTTGCATGGCATGGTTTGTTGTTAGTTGTCCCTGCCCATGGCAGAGGGGTTGGAAGTAGATGATCTTGAAGTCCTTTCCAACCCTAACTGTTCTATGATTCTATGATCACCTTTGCGCAAAGCAGTTGTGAGTTGATAACTGACTAGTATATATACCCTGAAACTACTGTTCAGATCTTAATCCCATAATAGTTGTTTATTTTGCATACCGGAATGAGTAGGGTGTTCCCACTTCCCTTATTGTTTATCCTTGAAAGTTGAAATATGTGTGGGAGAGACTTGCAGAGGAAGAACTGATGATGTGAGAAGTACAAGATATGACTACTGGATATGATGGTTCCAGTAGATGAGACCCACTCAGATAATAAAAATGTGAGTCACCTCTCACTCATGTGCTAACATGGTAAAAGTCAAATTTTCTCTGTCCAACTGTTTTTAAATTTTCTACATAAACACCATGATGCATCAGGATATGTCTAAAAATAATTTTTCCTTCCCCCAGCGGATATGTCCACAAACCCTGCACAAAACCACTCGTGCTTCTCAAACACAGCTACTGGGCTGTGAAGCTGTGGGTGAGTGAATGGGCTTCTTGAACATGACTTTCAATCAAACCTTAGCTGAAGATGAAAAAAAAAGGGCAACCAAACAACAGACTTATAGAATGCCAGTTCCAAAAGGGATGCAAAAAGCTGAATGTGCCACCGTGGCTTCTGTCTACCATTTAAATATGGTTTTGTCAAGTCGCAAACCTTTGATTGCCATGATGTATTTCTCTGAGCTTCTCCTATTTTTGCTTGTTGCTGGAAGTGCAGTATCCTTCTCACCACTGCTCTTTGGCTTTCTAAGAAGTATTAAATGTGCCCCTAATCTGAGCTGGGTAGTTTCATACAAAGATTTAATTCAGCTGAATTGGCACATGGCAATAAGGTCACAAGACATATTAGTTTTGTTGTGGTCAGCTCTAGTGGGAGCTAGGTGAAAGGTGTCTGGCAGATAATATTTGGAGCTGAATGCAGTGGAGGGGAAATGGTGTTATGCTGTAAATCTGGAAAAAGGCTGGTTTTTACATTTATGATTTTGCTTACCTGCTTGTAAACTTGTATTGATCTAATATTGATCTATTATATTGATCTATTGATGTTTAGTTCTGTGAGACAAAAGACTTTTTGACCATCCACATTCCGTTATCACATTAGATTTGACTTGTTGAAGTGCACATAGATGATGATGATTATACAGGGGACTGTATGGCTAGGGTTTTGGGGTTGACTATGGAAGTGGCTATAAAAAGAGAAGGAACAGGGATGGGTACAGTGGGACAGGGCACCTTTGAAGTTTGTTATAACATGGAAAACCTGCTTTCTTTGAACCATTGAAAGTCAATGACAGGCTTTGCACTGACCTCTGTAGAGCGTCTCCTTAGGATCATCAGCATGGCAAAATATACCAGTTGCTCTTGAATAACATAAGTTCTGTACAATTTACTGAGTGCTTTGTTCTAAGTTAGGCCTAACAAGATCAGCTGCCATAGCTTCACTAAAAAAAACCCCGATGCTGGTCTTGGTGGAGTTACACCTTTATACATCAGCTCACAACCTGCCACGTAAGCTGTATAGCACCAGGCATCTCTCCTCCTGCTGGTCTCTTACACCAAAACCCGGGTAAAAGCCCAGTATTTCTGGGCTATTATCAGCCCAGATGTTAAAGTTCTGGTTTTGCATTCTTCTTGAGTCACAAAAATCCATATCCTTACAAGTGTTAGTTTGTTTCTGGGTGAAAAGGAGCTATCATGACCTAAATGAGGTAACCGTAGGGATTAATTTGGGATTTTCAGAAGTCTTCCACGATGACCTAATACTGCTCCCATTTAAACCACCACTGAGATTGAACTGGGTTAGAATTAGATGCAATGTTAAATGCTTTCAGAAATCTCATCCAAAGTGCCGATGTGATACAGTCTTCAAAACAACTAAAATAAATAAAAATGAAACCCTCCACATCTGAAGTGTGACTTCAAAAAATCCTTCTATTTTACACAAACAGGCATTTCACAGATATGTACAGTTTCTATAAAGATAACTTTATCATTAAAACATGAAAGATTAAAATAATCTTTAACAATTAAAAAAGTTTTTATTTTTGCTGGCTAGATTTTTCAAAGCAGTTTCTAGATTTTAAATAGAAAATAGTTAAGTGTTGCATGGATTTTATTTTGCCTTAATCACTGAAAGCATAATCCTGAAATAAATTTTGAGCTAAATCCCCTGTGACCAAAAATATTTCTTTAAACTCTAGGGACTCAGCCAGCTATAGTTATATTTTATGCCAACTAGCCAGATGTATTTAAAAGAAAGAAAGCTCTATTCTAAGCAAAATAAATTCACAACTCTCTACCATGAATTTTAAAAAATAAATCTAAAAAACAACGTAGACTTTATTCCCACAACAGCACAGAATAAATACGAAAAAAAAAAACATGTCGGATGGGAACAGAACTGATGTTTATGCGTTGCAAAGTATTGCCTTAGCAAGACCAGTGCAACTGCCTGGACTCACAGAGGAGGCGAATTGATGCAGGTACTTTACGGTTGGTAGAGCCATCTCCTCACCTGTGTAACACCGAATCCTTTTTTTGGTCAAGAAAATGAAATTTTTGCAACCTCCAGTGCTTGGCTGAGTTTCAAGAAGCTCTTGTTTGACCAAAAAGCTCTAAATAACAAAGAAGTAGTACAAGGCTTGACAGGGTTTGATTCTGAGGGCAGTGAAGCTGATGAAAGTCTCACCTGACCTGGCTATGCGTGTGAAGTATTGAGATCCACACACACAGCTGACTCCTAATAGTGCTTTACAAACAGGGATTTAGAATTGTTCTAAAGTTGCATTTTCAAATGCATGGTGGAGCCCTAGTTTTCTATCATTTTCCTCCGCCCTCCTTTCCTTGCATTCTCTTTTCTGTATTCCTCCATTCCTACTCCACCACCAGCAAACACACTCCCGCCCCTGCTGCCTTTCTTCCCCTAATGCTGCCATTTACATCAGCTAATCGCTGCAGGAGTGGCTTTCATAGAGCAGCAAGTACACTTAAAATCAAGGAACAGTTTCAAAGATGGGTTTGCTGTGTTCCAGTGAACATATCATAACTGTAATAAGGGTTAGGAATACATCTACACACACCGTAGGGTAACCTCATTGTTACCCACCCATGATGGCTCTGATCTCGAATGATCTCATTCCATATCCTCAGCCTAGTTCTGGCATGTTCCCTCTGCATGGAGGGGGAAATAGAGAATGACCTTCCTTTGAAATCCTTGATGTATTTACATGAGAGCATGGCAAATGCATTAACAAGTGGTGGAGTGAAACCCCAAGTGAGTAAACATGGTCAGCCCAAACACATGTAAATAAAGCTAAAATTTTGGAGGATATCATGCCTGCTTTGATTTACACCACAGACTATAGGAGGAAATGTCAGATCAGTGAGACTCTGCTCTGTTCATTTATTTTTAATTGTTTTCTCATGGCATAGCACATCGAGCCTTTAGGAACTACTTTATCTTTTCTTTGCAAAGTAGATTTGGTTCAGGTGACAACCCTAAACCAAATTTTGTTGAGAATAGCGTGAAGTCCCTTTGCACATAGTAGCAGCTTCTGGTAGCTAGCATTTTGAATGTTGCATTCTCTGTACACTTATCTCTCTCCTCATCTGCTGCACTCTCACTCAGAATAAAAGAGAAGGCTGCTGCTACTATGCTGGAAGCAGATACTTAGCTGAATGCTTCCATGGTTTTGGACGGGTGTTCCTACTTTTAGCAGCATGCCTAGACTTTGAGAAGTACCTTATGATGAGTGAACAGCTATATGAGGGACTTTCAAACTTTAAAGCGTATCCAAGGAACCTCCGATAATAAGGGCTTCAGCTTATACCCACAAGTGGTCCTGTGGGAAAACTGGTCTTTGGCTTTTATTTCCTGAAAGGAAGGATTGTATGGCAGTGTTGGGGCTTCGGGGTCTGTATAATCAAGGCTCGGCATGATGAATTTGATGTACTGGCATCTGTTCTGTATGCTTTGTAAGGCTTCCAATAAAATATGAATAAAAAAGAAATATTCTTCATATGTCTATATAGGACATATGGCAGTTAAAGCTTTAGATATGGCATTTTTGTTGAGTAAAGAGGGATATGTTAGAACAGGCATAAGTGGCACAGTTCTTTTTAAAACAAAAAGGGAAAATTTAGGAAGGAAATCAAGGCAAATGCAACCTTTTTTGCATGTTTGGGGAGGCAAGGAATTGCTTTAAGCTTTGAAAACTCTGAAGCTCCAGACAGCATCATGTTTCTGTATATAATCCTTCAAAGAGGGCAAGGTGTGAAAACAAGCCAATAAATGTGTAAGGGGTGAAGAAAGAGTTTTACAGATCAGGATCACGGTTGCCAGCTTTTCCCTGCCACAAAACCCCAATGTCCCTCTCCAGGAACTTGACCCAGAGTATTATTTTTGGATGACTGCATCTGCAAATCAGTACAGTGCAGATGAGGGCCCTCTCCCACCAGAATTTCCAGCCCCTCTATGATTGCATAAAAGGCAAAACTAAAGGACGAGGCTGGAGTTCGGGTGATTTTGATCTGTGATGGATTTTTGCAGTGCTATCCATGTTGCCTTTGCTTTCCATAATGAAAATTCGAAGCATGATTAGATAATTGTTTTTTGTCTTGCTTATGCTTTCTGTCATAGCAAAACCAAACAGTTTTTTCTTCTTCACACTTTTTCTGCAGCTGCTTCCCCTGGTTCCTCCCTGGGGCTTGCCCGCTGGTTCTCCAGGCCAGCTCTGATGTGGGCCAGATGCCAGGGAAAGAGCCATGGTGGGAACTTTGCCAGGAGCCTCCTTGTGTTACTCAGGGGTCACATCCCAGTCCAGGCCCTCACCAGGATGAACATTACTGCATGATCTGCAAAGCCCTATCAAGGAACAGGAGGAGTTTTGCAACCCTTTAGAGGAGAAAGCCCTTTGAAATGTTGAGGTTACACCCGCAAAGCAAAGGGTTGTTACAGTTTTCTGCACACAAACTCTCCAGATGTCATCTGTAGGTTTCTGGAGGAGTTAACAGGCAGAATTGAAAATGAGAGAGCTCTTTCCCCTGGAGGTGATCCAAAGGAATATTTGTGGGAGATACTTCACAAGCAATGGGTAGCTTATGAATCCCCTGCCTCAAATTTATGAGACATGAATTGAACAGAAGATGAAATGCTTTGTAACATGATTTGGTTTCAGTCATTCAAGCTGATCATGAGCTACCCACTATTCTGACTGGCTGCTTGTGGGAGCAAAATAGCACCCTTGAAGAGTATTTTTTCAGTGCACTGGTCTGGCAGAAAGAAGCTCTTCATCAACCTGTGCCTTCCTGTTGTAGAGCACCATGTGGTCTCTTCCACCTGGTACCTGTGTTTCTGCTGTTGCAGAGCTCCCCAAACCTGTAAAACATCTGAGTTGGTTCTGCTTTTCTTCTGGCCTAGAAATGTCCTTTCCTGCACCACAGCTGGGATATTACTGTAACAGCACCAACCCACGTTCCACAATTAGAAACAGTCTCTGGAGGATAAAGGGCTTCCCAATCCTCTTCAGTGCACCGGAGCCAGAACCCTTTGAGGGAGAAGAACATATTTATTCTCTCTGAACATATTATTTCTCTCTGAATAGAAAAAAAAGTACAACTGATTTCTGATAGTGCAGGACAGCCAGAGGAGGAAATTTTGTGCAATTCAGACTCCGGCTGGGAAAGGCAGTCATTTTCTGGGATTCGCCTCATGATCCCACTTCCTGGGAAACCCATCAGAGCCACCAGCCTGTATGGACTGCTGTGGTGAAAGCAGTAGTGAGATGATTTTCAAAGGAAGGGGAGACATAAGGAGCTCAGCTGGTAGAGAGCAGTACGACTTCTCTGGCAACATAATTTATGTCAGCTCTAAGATCTTTTATTGCTGGAAGCAGAAACATAATGAATAGACAGGTGAAAAGCTGTGTGAGGTGAGGGAATTCCACATGAAGGAGAAGGGAAAACACATAGAAAATGTTTCAGATTATTTCCATTGAGGCAGAAAACACCTACTCATTGTAATAGATTATTCATTGGGCTAATAGTTTCTTAAACCCTGGTCAGAGGCCTCTGGATGCTGTCACAGTGCACACACATCCTTTATCCATTCTTTTCACTGGGACAGCTCTCCTCCCTGCAATCTTCTTGCAAGAAGGTATGGTAGCAATGACTCTTGGCCTTGCTGGGCACAGCTCAGTATCGCATATGTACGATCTCATGAAACCAAAACATACTCTCAAAGAGCTCTTGTACTCCAGGGCTTCCACTTCAGGAAGGATATTAGATTTCAAAGCATATTTACATATTTACTATAACACTTCTAAGAGCAGGTTTTTTTCAAAAGGTTATAGCAACATCTGTTTGCCTTTGATGGGGACAATTCCTCTTGCTTATGTTCCCTAGACTGTTGAACTTACAGAAATATTGAACATTTTAAATTGTCTGAAGGGAGTTTGGAGGCTTTTTTGGTGTAAGAAGTTAGAAACTAATTCATTGCAGAGTGTTCATAGATGAAGCTAATAGTAAACCAGTGAGCTCTAAAGACCTCATAGTTATGCTTCAAAGTGTGTTGTGTTTGCTAAATTTAAAGAGAAAAAAGAAGCCTGACTATATCTGTTGCTCATATTGTGTTGTGTGTGGTATACAGCAACACAAAGGAGAGAGAGTTTTCTGGTTACTCCGTATCAATGAAGCATCCAAAAGATGTGGAAAAAATTGCATAGTCAAGTAACTTTGTGAGTCCTTTGTGTGATTTTAAGTGTTCAGGAATCATAAATCTTATAATAATATGATTGGATTAAAAAGTTGAAATGCAGAGTATGAAACTGGAAGGATTGAACCTTGGAAAAAAACACTGGTTATACTTTCTAGCTATTTTTTTGCAGCAATCCAGTTCAGTAGCATATATTTCTTTAAAAGTTAAAAGCCTATATTCCTAATGGTTGTAAAATTTATAAACTTCAAATATTCTGAGATATATCAATTGAAAATAGAACAGATTAATGCTAAAACATTTTACTTGTTTGACTGTCAGCTCTGTGCAGTCCATGTTCACCTGAATGCAGGAAAACACTTTATTATACTTTACTGGAGTATTCTAATGTGACAGACTGTGTTTCTATGTGATTTAAAGAGCTGTGGTAACATCACCCTCACAAAAATATGATCTATTTTGAAGTTTGCTGATGAAAAGTGAATGCATTAGTCTTATCTTCACTTCAGCTACTTTCTTCCATCGATAGCTTAGTATGAACTTTTGGAAAGCTAGTGTTAATGTTGCTTCCACACATTTCAATTTATGGGTGCCTAGGAAACTCTGACTTTCAACTGTAGGTACATATAGCAGCAGACCAGGATATTCTTTTGGGAATTACAGAGGGACAGAGTAAGTATAGCTGGACAAACTGGATCCAGCAGTGAGAGAAAAAAGGTAGCTTGAAGCAGCCTTTTTGAGGTTTCACCATCCCCTTTCAGCATTCAGATCTGAAGCTTCCTGACAACTCATTCTCAGCCAGCCTACTTAACCCCAGAGGCATAGGTATGGCTTACAGCTATCAGTAGACTTGGGAGATTTATGATTCTCCAACATGATTTCAGTTCACTGGCACTGAAGGTGAATTGATATTTGATTTATAGGAAATGACACTATCCAAATTCTCGATCTCAATTTTATCCATTAGGAGTACAGTTTTCTTAAAGGCATGAAAAGGAAAAACTCAGCTTTTACCACTTCATTCCTGCCAGCTAGCCCTGCCACTCGGCTTGCAGATACCATGAAGGCACCATATGGACCTACATTCCCAGTGAATCTCACGAGGCTGTCCAACCTCATATGAGGATTGTTTCAAGTTAGCACAGTGCAGACAGCAAGAGAGATGCTTGTCCCTGTGCACTAACCACTAAGACTGCATTAGATGGTGCTGAGAGCATCACACAGTCTTGCATTTGTGTCTGTTTAATCTTTTTCCATGTTTTCCTCAAATAGGTATGCAGAAGGACTCAGTTGATTCAGATCACTTGTCCTCTGACAAACTGCCCATGAGTTTTCCAAGTGTGGCTTGAGGAGTCTTTCAGTTGCAGAATAGAGAGACAGGGCTAGAGGGTCCATGAGTTTTTGGAAAGTATCTGATTTGACAGTAAGCATGCAACTTTAAGACAGTTGTGCTTTGATGTAGAGGAGCAGCAAGGACAAGAACTGGAGAAGTGTGAATCCCAGTCCCAGTCCTGACCCTAGCTCAGAGGTGCTTAGGGGATGGATTAGGTCTCTGCTCTTCACTTTGAACAAGAAAACCACAACATAAAAGTAGTATTTAGATTCATGATTCTCAGAACTGTCCCAGCTTTAAGGAACATATGGCTACCAGACCTCATGACTTCTTAGTCTGCTCTTCAGGGAAGTGGAAAAAGACTTAAGTATTTTGTTTATTTGTTTGACAATTTCTTTAAGTGAACATGGAGGAATGTAGAAATTTGAGCAACGCAGGAAGTTTAATCTCCCCAATTATTAACCTGTAAGTGAAATATGATGGTTTTACATTGATATACACAGAATTGAAAGCAGAGATAGAAGTGGAGAGAAGAACCATGGTTCTTAGGTTTTAGATCTGTTTCTAAAATAGTTGTGTTTTCAAGTGGCAGTTTACCACAAAAATTTATGTTTAATTAAAGTTGTCTTATATATTGAAGGATCATACATACCACACATATATCATCTTCCCAGTTGTAATGGCATAGCTGGATAGTTGTGGATTTAGAGCATTAGCCTGCTCTCAGAAGATAGCTTGCAGAGGGCTATTAATACACTTGTCTGGGAAGGAGGAGGAGGATGTTCTTTCTTGTGCAAAGCATCACTTTTTGTCCCTTCCTGTACTCTGAAAGTGAGTACAAGTGATCTTTCAAATATCTGAAATAGTCAACAACTGAGATTTCCTAGACTTCATTCTTTTTAGAATAGAAAGGTGATTATAAAATATAAAAAAATAAAAAAAAAAAAAAAAAGGGAAAGCAATTTTTTTGTTATCAG
>NDXB01009441.1:84122-124471 GCA_002631895.1 Agapornis roseicollis
AAAAAAATAAAAAAAAAAAAAAAGAGGGGAAGCAATTTTTGTGATATCTGAGCAAGATTGGTTGTTTGGTACAGCTCAAGTTCTTTATCCCACAGCTGCAATTATTTTAAATAAACAAAACCTTGTGGGTTTATCCCATAGAAAGAATTCCTATTATTTTTTGTATGCTAAACCATCTCATTTGAATTATGCTGGGGATTAGCCTGGGAAATGTTATGCAAATGGCTGAATTTTTTTAATTTTATTTTAACAGATCAAAACGCCTTTTCAGCTTATAAAAGCCTTTTCCCATAATTGATATTATTCCCACTTTTTCTTTTATGTCCTTAGAGGATTATGAATGTCAGTATTAGAATAAAAGGAAGATTGCTTTAGATAATTTTATGTGCAGGGCTCTGTTCCAAAGGAACCAAACTCAGATGAGGATCTCTGAGAACACTGGCAAAAGGGACTTGATAAAAATAAGGTGGGGGTGAAGAAGACTGACAGGGAGGAGGAGAAGGAATCAAAATCCACAAATCAAACTCAGCAGGGGCTTCCAATATAGCTGACTTTCTGCACTTTTGGTCATTGCAATCCATCTGGAACATTTTGATGCTGCAGCATAACATTAGTTCAAGATTGTTTTCACTTAACACTGATCTTTTTTTTTCCTAACTTCTGTGAAGCTTTCCAGTAATTGTAGTAACATGATGTTATCCTAGATTAACACAGGACGTGTCTGTAGGGAACTGAAGGCTTACAGACTGCATCCTTAAGACAGTAATGTTTAATGCCGCAGTTGTTTTCTGACTCAGGAGTGGAAGATGAACCTTTGAGGGACAATTCTTAGTATATAAAATCATATTGCTTCAGTTCCCACAGGAGAAGATGTTATCCCATATCACAGAGACATCATGCTAGCAAATCCCTCACCTACAACAACAACAGGAAAGAGCAATGGCTCTTTTAAAAGTGGCTCTCCTTAGCCTTATTTTAAGACCATCTTGATGGCCGTCCTTTAGTACCTCTCAAAGACCACTTCTGAAGAGTGTTTCCTCTCACCTCCACTACCTGTGCCTGGCAAAGCAATGTCTGAAAAGCTAACTATACCATAAGCTGCTGCATGACCAAGAAAGGTCTGAGAGTAATGAAGCATCACATGGCACAGAAATATGTCTTGTATGACCACTCCGGCTGTGGAAGGGACACAAGATGCATTCACCCTCCTCCCTTCAGTAAACCTTCACGCTTTTTCTGAAACTGTAATTTCACTGTAAGATGTAGAAATGGTAATTTCCGTGCAATTTATGTCTCCGTGTTACAAAAAAAGGCTTATTTAAGAAGTGGAAGTATCATAGTCTCTTATTCATCAGATAGATACCTAAAATTAAACATAGGAATAAATGTGCTTTCTTCTTGTCTATTGTTTGAAATCACACCTCCCATTAAAAAAATTACAGCTTGTATTTTTTTCTGAATAAGCTTGTAGGACATCTTTTGCCACTAATTTGAGCAGACATATAGGAAATGTCATAGACTTGTACCAGCCAGCCTACAGGTTTTTGTTGGCAGGCAGTCGTCAAAATTAAGTTTTCCTCAAACTTTCTACTGCATTGGCAGTAAGCTACCTTAGAGTGAAAAGGAGGTAAGGATGTGAAGGAAATCTAATCAGCCTAATGCAGCAACTTACGTCCTCCATCATAGATGATGACAAGGTACTCTGAGGGGTAAATCTTTGGGGATGTTTACAAAATTTCCACTTTTCATGGGGAACCTCTGTCAGGTTGTTATGTCTAGCCCATGCAGCCCAGTCCAAGTCTGAGTGACAGCAGCAGCATAAAAAGAGCAAGGTAAGAGTCTTTTGACCCTTTATTAGGCTTTGGCTGATTTTAGCTTTTAGGCTAGTCTGATTTGCCATACAACAGTGTTAAGGAGCATGATGGGGAGGAGGCCACTTTGGTGGGTACATTGCTGTCTTGATATTGTCCACTGTCCTGGGGGCCTTACAATGGTCAAGGTGCAGCCAGTATCAGGCAATGTCATCAAGTCAGCCAGCCCCTGTGTGCTGCAGTCCCTTTGGGGTGGCAGTGGATCAGACACAGCAGTTGTTAGACTTCAAATAAATGCTCATTTCCCTGGTAGAAGTACTCCAGCAGGAGTGTGGGGAGTTAAAGCCTCTGAGGTCCAGTTAGCAACTGGAAGTGTTGAGATTGCAACTCAGTTACCATCATAGAATCATAGGAGAGTTAGGGTTGGAAAGGATCTTAAGATCATCTAGTTCCAACCCCCACTGCCATGGGCAAGGAAAAGCCCAATTTCTTAGCTGTCCTGAAGCGTCAACTTTTGATGGTACAGACTGGTGCTGTGCAGCAAATATTTTGAGGAAGGATAGATCAGAACTCAGGACACTGGTTAAAAAGTGAAATAGCTGGTTTCCAATCTCAGCTTCATTGCAGATTTCTTCTGTAACCACAAAGGTCATTACAAAGTATAGTGGTCAAGACAGCCAATTTAGCCCTGGAAATGGACCCCTAAATTAATGTAGCCCCAGTAGAAGCATTTCCACAGCAAAGCTTTTTTGTTCCTGTGCATTATTCCCACACTGCTATATGGGTGCTGGGCCATATTTTATTTTTTCTTAAGCTAAGAAGCCTTTTCCTAGATATCTGTAGAGCAAATTGTGGCTGAATAATGCCCCTGATGACTTAGCTGCTTCAGGTATCAGTACCATTTAATGTGCAGAATGTCACTGGGATTAGAGGCTGGAGAACTGTCAGCCTAAAATCCAGAAAAGCAGAAAAGATGTTTACTCTACAGTAAGGATAATAATCCAGGCTAATTCTAAAAGTTAGTGTCTCACATAGGTAAGTTTAAGTATATGAAATACTTTAAAATAGATTATTGTGATGGTGGATCTAATATATTAGATCTAATTAATAGGTGAAAGTTTGGAATCCCATTCTAAAGTAATATTCTAAAGTCCAGAAATACTTAGCAAGTTGATGAAGTTATGGAACCACTTAGAGGTCTCATAAGTATTTCCATTAGACCCAGCTTTGTCTCATGCAGATATCTCTTGACATTTTGATCCTGTGCCATATGGTTTTAACCAGCTACTTGCTTCCCACTGAGGAAACTGTGTGACTGGTGGAGATTTAAACTGTTTGTGACAACTTGAGCAATTGCTGCCAAATGATGTGGAATTATAATCCAGTGGATAGGCATTCTTGTCAAGATCTTTAAGCCCACAAATGGAAGCCTGTAATTCTAATTTGCTATTTAGGGACATGAAAACAAGATCTATGTTTTCCATAAAACTGGGCCTGCACCTGATATCTCTTGTCAGAAGATGCCTTATACTCCAAATCTTAGAAAATCAAAGCCAATTACCAAAGTTTGCAAAGAAGGGTTGTATGGAGAAGTAAGCACCACTTTGGGAAATTTCATCTCTGAACAGAAGAAGCTTGGCATAAAACCACTCTCACAACGAAACAGGACAGTCTTCCAAAAAAAAAAGTGAAAGATGGCATGGAACGCGGCCAATGTGAAATCAAAGCAGCCATAGCAAGGCTGGAGAGAAGTCAGCTGCAGATGAATAGCAGAGATAAAAAACTTTGCATACTTTTCTCTGAAGCCCTGTGAACTTACATTCATGTGGGTGAATATCACTCGTTTTCTAACGAGTCACTGGGCAGTTGGAGCAAATGACTGAATGAAGAATAATTATGTGTTACAACAAAATGCTAAAGGAAGCAGGGTGTCTTCAGTCTCCTAATGTCTTCAGACAAAGCCCCTTCTGGAGGATAAGTACTGACGAGACATAAAGTACGAACTCCAGTTCTGAGAGTTATTGGCTTGTTTCACAGGGGAGATTCTTCCAACCTTAGGACTTAAAGGGCTTTTCAGTGAAGAGGTGACTTGAATACTTGCTTATGGTCCAATGTTAAGCCTTCCTTGACTCCTCTGCTGCCTAGCATGAGTAGGGAACAGAAGCAAGGTGAGTAGGAGCAATAGCAAGAAGAATCATTTGGACATGCATCTCTAATGACTGTCTGTGGGAACAAGGGGCTGCCAAATACCAGTTGTATTGCATATTTGGCTGTACAGGGGACGTGGAAGAAGGGGAGGACCTTTGTCTTACTGGCCTTGTCCAAATAGCTCTTTCACAAGTTTTCTATAGATAGACAGTTACAAACATAAACTGTAAATTGGGCTAAAATTCTCCAGGAATCAACCAGATTATGGATACCCTCTAAGGCTCTCACCTTTACCCTGGGTGACAGTGACTCCGATGAGCTCTGTTGCGACAGAGGGTTGTTTTCATGTTCACATTCTTTGTGGAATCAGAGCATAAGGGGATTCCCCTGCAAATCTATCAGAAGACAGTGCACAAAATTCATATTATATCACACTCTACAATTCCCATATCCCACCGGCAAAATTGTTTTCTGGTTTTATCACCTTTTTTTTCTGTTTTAATCACTTTATTTCACTTAGTTCAAAGTAGTTTTGCAGCAGTTAGGCTGGTCTGGACTTCAGTATATGTCTTTCTTCAGTAAGAAGTAATGCAGTTCTGAGTAGCATCAGTCACAATAACTGTAGTGTTATCTTTAATAATTTATTGTTCCTTCATGACTGTACCTCAGTATGCCAGAAGGACTCAATAAACCTACAGGGTTTGGGGTGGTGGGTTATTTTGGTTTATGTGCAGCTTTCAAGGCATTAGAGATACAATTCACTTGGGAGCTTTTTCTTCTCCATTGAATGATGAAATTTGTTCTAGCAACTGGAAAATCTTAGATTCGGTGCCATATAAATTTTCAGTTGGACAAAATAATGCCATTGCCTTGTATATTATTAGAAAAAGACCACATGGAACTGTGCAAGTGTCCTGTAATAACATGATCACAGTGTTAGACTCATGCCAGTTGAAAAATATGACTAATTGAATATCAGAATATTCAGAATACTTCTTCAACTATATGTTTGGCTGGTCACATAGACATAGGCAGTCTGTTGAAATACTATTTCGATTTGTACTATGGCAAGCTTGGAAGGTTTCCTTAGAAGAAAAGGGAAGGCTGAACAGCCTTTAGCATGTGTTGCAGTGACACCTAATCCTGCCATCTTATCCGAGCCTGCTCATGGGGAAAGCGATGGGAAAGTAAACCCAAAAGGAACACCCAGGCAGTGCAGGAAGGTGCTCCTGTTTATCCTGTGAGGTCTAATCCTTCAGCCCAAACTCATGCCTTGCTGTGGTGTGAAGTGGCATCCTGTGGCAATAGGAGGCATCTTATAGGTGACAGGAGAAATCAAGGTATCAGTCATGGCACAGCTTCTGTGTCTTTTTGCAAGAACTTCTAGAATCATAGAATCATTTAGGTTGGAAAGGATTGAGTGCAACTGTTAACCCAGCACTGCCAAGTCCACCACTAAATCATGTCCCTGAGTGCCACATTTACACATCTTTTAAATACCTCCAGGGATGATGACTCAACCGCTTTCCTGGGCAACCTGTTCCAATGCTTGACAACCCTTTTGATGAAGCAGTTTTTCTTGATATCCAATCTAAACCTCCCCTGGTGCACATTGAGGCCATTTCCTCTTGTCCTGTCACCTGTTACTTGGGAGAAGAGACATATCTCACTACAACCTCCTTTCAGGTAGCTGTAGAGAGCCGTATGGTCTCCCCTGAGTCTCCTTTCCTCCAGATCAACATTCCTACCCAACTTGCTGTCATTGGAAACTCTTGGTCCAGATCACTGATAAAGATATTAAACAGAACTGGCCCCAGTACTGAGCCCTGCGGAGCACCACTTGTGACCAGTCACCAACTGGATTTATCTACATTCATCACCACTCTTTGGGCTCAACCATCCAACCAGTTTTTTACCAAGGGAAGAGTATGGCAATCAAAGCCATAAGTAGCCAGTTTTTCAGGGAGAATGCTGTGGGAAATAGTGTCAAAGTCTTTACTGGAGTCTACTTAGAGAACATTCATAGCCTTTCCCCTATCCACTAAGTGGGTCACATTATAGATGGAGATCAGGTTAGTTAAGCAAGACCTCCCTTTCATAAATCCATGCTGACTGGGCCTGATCACCTGGTTGTCCTATACATGCCTTTTGGTGGCATTAAAGATGATCTGCTCCATAATCTCCCCCAGCACCAAGGTCACACTAACAGGCTTGTGGTTCCCCTGGTGCTCTTTCTGACCATTCTTGTAGATGGGCATCATATTTGCTAACTTCCAGGCAACTGGGACCTTCCCAGCTAGCCCGAACTGCTGATAAAGGATTGAACATGGCTTAGGGAGCACTTCCCCCAGCTCCCTCAGTACCTTTGGATGGATCCCATCCAGCCCCATAGACTTGAAGCACTTTTTGAAAAAACCTGATTTCTATTGCCAGATTACAGCCTCTGTAATTATAGTCTGGTTGCCTTGAGTTTGAATTGAATGCGCAAATAAATAATAAATAAATTAAAACGTGTTTTAAAAATGCTAACTGGGCAGAATGGCAGAAGTCATAGGGGTGAGGCCATAGGGGTTGAAAAAGCATACTTTATTTTATTTTTTGATACTTTTTGCCTGAAATAGCCTCATATTTTCAGGTCAGCTTATGGCCAAGAAAAACACAAATCAAACCAAAGCCCACAGGAAACCATAGCAGCCCTAAGAAAGGCCAGCGAATGAAGGGTGTAGAAAAATCACTGTGAATGATATCATTGACCACTGGCAGTGGGAAACTCTGAGGACTTGTAGTTGCTTATAAAGAGGGGTTGGGGAAATGAAATGTTAAAATATTCTGGATTTTTATTTATTTGTCTACTGTTTTCTAAGAATCCTGGGAAAACCAGCTTCATTATGATTGCCACCCATTGCTTTCTGACTTGTAAGGTCTCATGGATGCAATTTATGCCTCTGAGTTGCTATAGATACAGGAGATGAAATCTGTCCCTGGCCTTGTGAAAGTTGCTCTGAGTTTTCCCTTACAATAGGACACAGATTTCACTGTAGATGTTCAGTGGCACAGTAGACAGAGTCAAAATGCTGCCACTTCAAAGAGCAACACTTTGCAAAGCAGAGGAGGGCCCATTTACCAGTTTGTGGCTTAAAATCACTTCTATTACTTTATCAGCATTGCATATGCTAGTACAGTATGAATTAAGTGCACGGGATATGAATTTCCACATTTAATTAGAAACAGCTTTCTTGCAGATGTTGATGTGGACCTAATCCTAGAAAGCAAGAGTGAAGAAGCATAGAAGCAAATTGAGAGTATTTCAGGTGGATATTGAACTGGACTTATTAGATCACAATCATCTTCTGATGGTACAAAAGGGCTTTGTGTTCAAGTATTTTTTTACAGCTGGCCATGATCTTGTGTTAATGCATCTGAATGGACTGGTCTGTAGGCTGGGGTTGTGTTGCGCTCCTCTGCTGTCTTTCAGAGACTTGATTTCATGTGTGTGGTAGACTACATTTTAACACAAAGCCTGTGTCACAGATCACCTTTCTTACTGTTTCTGAGCACAGATTGTCCTTCTGTAGTATCTGTTGCAATGATTTTAATTGAAACATGATACTGAGAAAGCAGAAAAGATATTGGGTATCATCAGTTCATGGTTTCCACAGCTCAGAAGTCAGGGAGCACATGCCATGTGATGAGGCAATTCTCAGTAGACCACAATATGGGGAATGTGGAGTGTAGCTGTACTGCTGATGCTTCCTGGCAGCAAAAAGGGGTTGGCTGACTTCTGAGCTATTTCTGTGCTTCGGTGTATAGGCAACCTCCAGTTCATGGTACGGCCTCTTTGATGCTTTGCTACTGCTCTTTAGACTTGGTACTGTAGCACACAAGATATTCCAGCTTGCCTGCAGTTGCAGATATTTCCACAAAAGCATGCTGGGATATTACCAAAGCTAAAATTGAAGTAGAGACAAAATGAACCAAGGTCACAAATCAGTGAATCTGGGACAAATACATAGCTCTGTGTCTTACTCCGATGCCCTGTCCACCAAATGTGGTGGATTGGTGTATGGTGCTTCTTTCCCAGCTTCAGTATCTGGCTTACGCTGGCTAAAATTCAGCCTAAACAATCTGAAGTTGACACAGGTAGGTGTTGGTGCAGTTCATCTCATAGAGATGGTGAAGGAACAAGGTTAAATACCACAGTTTTCTCACTCTTGTCATTCCCCAGAGTCACGAAATAGTTTGCAATGTTAAATTATCTGTATTAAAATTGTTTCTCCATGCAACTGGAGACCACCCTGATACAGCAGCATCCTCTCCAAGGAAATGATAGGCTGAAATTATTTGGAGTTCACTGCCCATAAGGCATATTCTGGGCTTGTTATGTGCACACAGGCAGTGCTCATGGGAGTTGTCTCAGAGCATTCTGTTTCTGGTGTGCTTTGTTTGCATTTGTGTAATGGAATCATTTAAAAAATAAATAACAGTTTAAAAATAAATGAGTGACCTTCATATTTCATGTTTATCTAGGATAACTGGCATCCATGTCCATACTAAAAAAAAAAACCCAACCTCTACTGGCTTTATGAATCTGTTTATTCAAGTATCTGTATTTCAAAAGAGGCTCATAATATTTGCATGTTAAGTAGCACACAGTTTCTTTCATCAAGAAAGTTTCTTCCCTATGTAATTCTAAGCTGAAAAGAGAATGTTGTGCTTTGAAACAGAACTTTCAACTAAATTTGATCCAGAGGCTCAATAGCTAGCACAAGTAGGTCCGGTGTAGTTTTGCTTTGCCATAGACTCCAGACTTGCTGTATGACCAAATAAAGAACCTAGCTGTTTGAAATGATTTATCATTTTGTTCAGCTGTACCTGAAAATAGAAAGTGCCTATTGGTGTCACCAGAGTACCTTAGAGAGTTTTCCGTGTGACTTTTAAATGAAAGACAAATTACTCACCAGGCATTGATTCTGTACGTGTAGTTTTCATGTATGGTCAGAGGCAATGTGGATTGCAAGAGGAGCATTAGTAGCAAATTGAGAAAATCGGGAGATCTGAGACACACACCTTTATCACCTGCTCATTTTGGATGTGTCTGTGTCTTGTCCATTGATTTTACTTTAAGCATATGACATATTGATTATATTGTCCCAGATGGTCATTTCCTCGATGGAACTGGCTCCATCTAAGTCCTCTTTTGGGCTGAGTGTTAAATATCCTGCTGAAAGAGTCCTGAAACTCATTTCAGCTGTGTTAGCTGGTGCCCATGGTGCCAATATGAAATCCAACAACACAAGTGATGTAATTTAATTATTCAAAGCCATTTTGAAAAAGCTTGGATCTTTCTTAAGAAGGCCTACTGTAAGATACTTTGGAGTGAGCTTATTGTGGGACTTGAGAGTCGCAGGGATCAGACGCTGAGAGTTCATACCCGTACGAAAGGAACATAAGAATTACAATGCTCTGCAGAGCTTTGATTAACTGTCTCCAGAGTAAATACAACCTCTGGAATAAAAGCTTTCTCTCACACCAGGCCCCAGAATTGGCAACTTTAGCACATTCTCTTTGTTCACCTCCAGGATGGCTGGCAGGTTCAGCCAAAGGAGAGAGACTGTAAATTACAACAAAAAGGAAATTAGAAGATGTTATTTTAGTCAGACTACTGAATGACTTCATTGCTGAGGTGGTGCACGGTGTGCACAGTAATCAGGCTTCTGTAGACCCAGTGCAGTAGCTTGCACTGTAGGGTTGTGCCGGGGAAGGCTCAGAAAGAAATCTTTCAGCACACCCTTACGGTTGAATGATCAGGCAAGTCCTGTATCCTTTTCATTGTACTTCTATTGTATCTACTTCAGATCACTCTTTGCATAAACAGTAAGGCGAATTCTTTCAGCCA
Organism: Agapornis roseicollis; assembly: GCA_002631895.1. Classification (NCBI taxonomy): domain Eukaryota; kingdom Metazoa; phylum Chordata; class Aves; order Psittaciformes; family Psittacidae; genus Agapornis; species Agapornis roseicollis. The sequence goes on from NDXB01009441.1 coordinate 93,978, forward strand.
GGACATCAGGCACCAATTTTGCAGAGCATGACCTACTCATGTAGATGCACGTGTCCACAGAGTTCCTAAAAGAGTATCGGAGGATCCTTGCTAAGAGCTGCTGTTGAATGATTAACTTTCACCCAACTCCACTGCATTATTTTAAACTCTGCCCTGGTTCTTACAGAGAAATGTAAAATATTAGAAAGTTCATTGTGCTGTGCTATGTTTATGTTGTCAGAACTAAAATCTCACTGTTAATTACTGGATTTAGTTTCCTGCTCTGCCATTGCTCTCCCATGCAGGCAAGCTGAATTGCCTTGCAGTATTTCAAGTGAGACGTTTACTGCCAGTGTTAATCAAAGAAAGGATTTTAAATGCTCCCTTATTTTGAATTATTTTCCCTGCTGATTTTATGCTTCTTCAACTCACTTTCCCTAGGCTCTAAACATCTCTTAGAAAAAGCAATCTGTCTTTCCTACAGCAAGGTTATCCCCCAGCCTCTCTTCCTTTCAGCTGGCATGCATGAAAATTGCAGGACTGGCGTTTTCAAGGGAACATACCTGCCATTATTGAAAAGAAAAGAACGTTTCCCATTGAACATTGCCATCATGTAGGTGACTGAACAAGAGGCAGCAAGACTAACAGACTGTAACGTAGTTGAAAACTTCACAAATAAAATTAGTAGTTGTGGATCTTTTTAACAGGACAACTTAGAGAAGAACATTAGTTTGAGTGTTTCCATGTAGCTTAGTGGAGCTAATGCTATGATTGTGTGAACCTTTTATTTGGAGAGAAGAAACCGGTGGTACAAGTCGGGAATATTCTTTAGAGCAAGGCTGTATTGGAGAGACTGCCACCATCACCAGAGGAGGTCCACATTTCTTCACCCCATTTTCTGAAAGCTCTGGCTCAGGTCACTTCAGGTAAATCTCGATGTTCATACCTTCTGCTGTCCACTTGCTTTTCCCAATATTACCAACACATGTAGATGTTTGCCAAATTCACCATGCCCTTCATGTCAAAGGGAAGCTTTGCTCCACAAAATTCTGCTTTTGAATCAACTTTGTCATGCAGCACCCTGCTTTGCAATTTTTTTGCACTTATTCCCTTAGGAAAGTGACTAAATTGTGCTTTTTCTTTATTTTGTTTAAAATTGCTAGTTGGTCTGTAATTTTTAATGAGGGCAATGATTACACTGTACTTTGTTACCTGAAAGTGTTGTGAATCATCTTTCACAACAATATATCAGGTTTCCTTCTTCTTTTATCCTTCCCATAGAATTCCCAGGACAGCAGCCTGTGTTCTGAAAAGTCCAAAGTGCCAGCCAAGGCGTAGAAAAAAGCAGCACCAGAAAGGGGACTTGTAAAGCAACAGGGAGTGTGTGGCTTCTGAGAAGGTGAAGGGGCAGATGCATGCTGAGGGACTTCAACACGTGCTGAAACTGGTGCAAGGCAGATAAGTTCTACCTCACTGTAAGCAGAATTGTGATGGTAAAATCAAGCAAACCCCAAAAGATGCACCCTGCAGCAACACAGGGTTCAGATGGGGAATTAATTGCTTTTAATCCATTTATTCTGTTCTGTCTCACTTTGAAGACTTTTTGCAGGGGAAGGTTGTGGAGGTAATGAACATAACATTCCAGTTTAAAAGTCTTATAGGTATTTTTAGAGTGCTTAAGATAAGAGTCTGGGCAGGCCCATCTCAGTGTCATGCTTCTCTGGTTAATGCATCAGTATGACACCACTTGTTTAGTCTCTTTCATCATTAGAATTTTTGAACTCTGGCACTGTGTGTGACTGATACTACCAAAGTCATGGTGGTGTAAGGTGTAACAACCAGTATGAGCCCCAGTTTGCAGTGGTAAGTCACCTAGAGTCACCTAGGTGCTAAAAACTCCACAACTCTGGCCCCAGCCCTCTTCCCCTCCCAAACCCCAACGGCAGATTTGTTTAATGTGAAAAGCAGTGATGTCTACTATTGCATGGAGTGCATGGTACAGCTAAGGACTTCTCTTTGTGTAATACTCATCTATATAGAGAGTTTTCACAAAGCCTGTTTATCCTAAGCCTCTCATAAGCTTGATTTTGAGAGCCGAAGGATATTTGTTTCCCTTCAACTTCTTTCCAGGAGGATAAATAAGCCCACACTGTTGCCAGGAGAGAAGACGACCTAACCTTTACATCTTTGAAGGGAAAAGGGACTGCTGCAGAGACACATGCAAAAAGCCTTTGTAATAAACACTGCCCAGAACATGATGTAGCTACATGGCTTAATTGAGAAGATGCAGGTTAAAGATAAAGCAATTTTCTGCAGTGTTTGCATGGAGTTTTGAATGTCCTCTTCTCATACAGTGCTGCCGCATGATAGCGTCTACAGAGCTCTTGGTGACTTATCTTGGGAGCAGCCATGAGAGCAACACACAACTCTGGTGTGCTTCCCTGCAGAGAGCTTTTCCAGTCATACCTGGCAGTGTGTCAAGCCACTGTGTCTTCCCAGGTGGGCGGGGTCCTCTTTGTCATGGAGGGACAATGTGGGACTGCACAGTTGTAGGTGTGTAGCGTACCTGGGCAGCAAATTGGATCTTGTCAGCAGTACTGGGTTCCTTCTCCAAGCACAGTATGAACCTTTCCACTGCGTGGTCTTTTGGGGATATCTAGAAAAGCCTTTATAGCTTCACTGGACTGCGCTTAACCCACTGACTGATGAAGGCTAGGACTGATTGGCCTCCACATTAGTTTGTTCTTCAGCACTTTAGAGCCAGGCCTCCCCTTTGGCAGGGTAGTTGTCTGAGGCATTAGGAACTCTTGTTTTACCACCTCATTATTTTACCTGGACAGCCATCTCTTGCAGCCAATGTTTTGCTATTGCTGGCAAAGTATTAGATTAAAAAATACTAAAAAAAAAGAAATAAAAATGCCCACATAAACAGAAAAGCCAAACTTAAACCAGAATTCAAAGTTGTTGCTTAAATTTGGGACTTAATTTTGCTTGCATGAGGGAAATGAAGGATTTGGGTTTGTTCCCTCCCCCTTAGCCCTTTGTCCATTTTTCCAATTTCTTCTGGTTACTTTCATTTTCTTTCCCAGTTGCAGTTATCTCATGTTAAGCTTGCACTAAGTCATGAGCCAGGGGTGCATATTGTTCATCACACCATGAGGACCTCACACCCATACATCTTGATGCAGTTTTGTATGGATGATTGCAGAGTTTGCAGATCCTTTTCCCCCTCCCTCATAGCTGTTTGTGAGGTTTTGAGCCCTTTCTTCTGCAAGCCTTGCTGCCACGGTTTTCTTTTCAGTGGTTTGGATGCTGAGGCTAGCATTTGCGCCAGTGCCATATTGCTTGTTTTCAGCAGCACTGCTGGACTATTTAACTTTTTTCCTGACTTGAATCTAATCTCACAGTTTGGTTATCTATACTGTCTGAAGTCTGTCTCCAGCCTTTCTGCAGGAGCTTTGGGGTCCTGTGGGTACTGGACTCTTATCAACTTCTCTGCTGACTTCCTGTGTGATCTTGGAGAAGTCAATTTGGATGCAGTTTTCAGAAGCACTGTTGAAAGTAAGTGAGACTTCTGCTCCTAAGCTACTTCAGCCTTTCAGAGCATTGTTCTGTCTGTTGTCTGTTTGTCTTCCCACCTATCCTCCTAATGTTGAGGCTGCCAGCTTTTTGGAGCACTGCTGCTTCTTGCTGCTGTTTCTGTGTATGTGCCCTTGGCCTAATGCAGTGGGATCCCTGTCTCAATAGTGATGGCATCTCAGGTGGACAAATGCAGGACTGAACTGGAGCTCACTGTAAATGAATCTGAAATCTAGGCTGGAACGACCTGAGCAGGGGATGTTGATATTAAATGTTCTTTTCTGTTAATCAGATGCATATGGTGGCCTGAATAAATACAGGGCTGCAAACAGCCCTGTTTAACTTTCAGGAGTTTGCATCTGCAGGTGTGGGTCACAAATAGCGAACGTGGAGTAACGAGGATCCTGTAGTGAGCCCATGAGTTGTGGATGTGTCCAACCCACATGGGCAGGGCAGTGGCTGCTTGTCAGGGCTTGCAGATGCCATACACCCAATTACATCTAAAGCCTGAATCTGGCCACACAGCAATTCAAGAGTGAAATCCAAGAGCCAATGCAATGCACTGCAACAGCTGCTGCAGGTGGAGGAAGGGAAGAGTAAAGAGCCATTAAATGCCCTTAATAGATATCTACCCAGCTGTGATGTAAAGAAGGGTGAGGAAGGGCAGAAGGAAAGAAGGAGGGGTGTGTGAGCGTGTGTGTGCTAGTGCAGGGGAGTTTTTTAATTTTATTTTGGTTGAAGAAATAGAAAGCACTGCTATGTAAAATATGCCAAAATACATATATATTTTTTTTAAGATAAACATTGCTGGGGAGTTTATTCCTCCAGCATTTCCATGTACGTGCTAAAATATTTTAATCAATGTTTTAAAAGAGGAGTTTATAGCAGAAACCTCAATACATGAGTTTACTTAAATGAACAATGAGTACACATCAGTTCCATCAGAAGTTGATCTGAGGAGCACAGGAGATACTGGGTAGTGGGAGTGCTGTTCTTTGTGCCTGTTTCTTTGCAAGTGGGAATTTGGGGTCCTAACTTTATGGTTCTTTTTTGTAAATCTCACTGTATATCTGGAATAGTATTGCTCACTGGAAAATGTTGAAATCTATGCAAAACTGTAAGTATTCTGTATCACAAGCCTCAAATTTTCATCACTTGACTATCACACCACCGGTATGTAATCAGCAGCTTGAAATCATGATAGCTAGAAAGCTGCATTAAAATGGAAAACCTAGTCAATCCGATTTTCTATTTTCTTTTTAAGCAGACAAGAATAAACACCACAAATGCAAACTGGTCCCTTCTGTGGGCATATTCTCTCAAATATTTCTTAGAGGCTTTACTCTTTTAACCAATGAATAACTGGTTGAGTGCATATCAAACATATTGTTATTCATGCTAATATTTTCAAATGTGAAGCTATCTATCTGTGGTATATTTTACAGAAATTGTTTCAGTGCTAGCCAAAACCTGAAAGCTGCAGTTACTGAAGGTCTGGCAAGACAGAAATCTGACGTTGGTTTAAAGGAACAATGTGTTGTGAGTGCTTGACTTGTCTTCAAGAGTGGTTCTGACAGACAGATTTTAAGCTTATTAACATTTGAAGTCAGGCAGATGGTTTAGTTCCTGTGTTGTCCATGAATATGAAACTGTCCTAGAAAGGCTGGGTTGAGGCAGAAGGTCTGCTCAGAGTAGGAAGCAACAGAGACATCTCTGTGTTGTGGTCCCTGGGTACCACCTGCATTTCCAGAGGTGCCCAGGGGATTGTGACACCTGCATCCCATTGCCTTGCCTGGTAAAATGGCAACCAAAACAAAGATGAGTGCCAGCCCTGAAGCACACACTACCCCCAGTTTTATGATCCTCCCAGCATATCCTTTCCCCAGACTAGCTTCTCCACCGCCAGACTGCGTGCAGCACAGCACAACCACATGAAACCTTTCTGGCCAACTGCAAGGTTTCTGGTTGCAGAGCCAGCTTCAGAATGAACTTGGCCCCAGCTGCAGAGTTAGTTGGAAATATTTGTCCAGCAAACTTGCCTGGTCAATTCCGTGTGCTGTTTGTTTTCCTCATTCTTGGTGTTTAATCTGTCATATCTGGACATGTGGCTTAGCACAGTTTGTTGGTGCTGTTTAGAGGAGTGGGAAGGATGGCAGGTGAAGCCATCCCCAAGCCCCACTGTGGATCCCCACCTTCTGGGAAGCCTGATGAGGACAAGGAGGGTGACATTTCAGCCAGAGATTTTGGAGAAGGGTTGATGGACAGCCCCCAGCTGATGGCAGGTACTGGTTGGATCATCAGTATTCAGTACAATGCCCTCCTTTGGGTAAAAGTGATAGAAGTAGGATATCTCTGTGCAGGATCGTCAGCAGATTACCACAGTGTAATTGCCAAGTAATCCTAACTGTGTTTGTTCTTTAATCCAAAATGTTCTTAACCAAGTCATCTGAACTCTTTAAAATAAAAGTATTTGTTCCATTGCACCTCTAAACATAAGTGAATCTCTCCTTCCTTGCACTTTTTTAACTAGTTGAGCAATACCTTGACTTCGTTTCAAAGCCCCTTTGCCAAGTTTTTGTCTTAAGCACCAGTGACAAGAGTAAGAAAGGAATTAGAAAATTATTATGGGATTAAGACAGAATCTTGCTCATACACAAAAGACATGTTGATTCCTTGTCCTCTGAAGTGAGTAGTATAGGTTCTGCAATTTAATCTGGTGTAGCCAAACATAAAAGAAGCTCATGTGCAGTAATGTATGTGGTAGGTAGGAGAGTAATGCATGGAACAAGCTTTGATTAAATAAAACACCCTTCCCAAAACAGTCTTTAAAGGAATAACAAAGAGTATCTTTCAGTTTTTAGTGAACTGAAGAAAAATTATGCCCTGTGCTTGTGAAGAAATAGTTATTTCTGTGATAAATAGCAAAAGTGGGTACACTTCTAGCTTCGTGATTTTATAATGTTTCTGTCCCTCTCATCAGCAGAGAGGTGCTTTGCTGCATGCGTGGACATTTTTCTAATTTCACAATCATTCCCCATAAACAGGAAAACTAGGTTGGATATAAAAATAATCTGTTTGCTCCTTTTTGTGAGTTATCTTCCACATCTAATTTTGAGCAAGTGGAAAGGTCCCTCTCCAAACCCTCTTCTTTGTACCACAGATATGTCCAGTTTTTCTAACAATGCCATGTATATGAGAAATAAACTTTATTCCTTTTTTTCTTCTTCTTCTTTTTTTTTTCTTTTTTTGGTGAAAATGGCATCCAACTCTGTGGATTTCTGCTTGTAACAAAATCTGACCAAAAATTAATTACTTTAAAACTCTACTGAGTGGACTTGCAGCTATTTGAAACTCCCAGCTAACTAATCATTAGTCTTAAACCATGAACTCTAAGGTTAGTGCTTGCAAACCATAAAGTTAATGTAAATGGGAATCTTGCATCATTGAGGACTTCAGGATGTGGCTGTGTGCATTACTTTGTTGCTTATTCCAGTTCCTGTTCCCTTCTTCCTTTGAGAACCCCTTTTGAAGTTTGCTTCTTAATCTTCTAAATTGTTGACTTGAAAGTGCATATCGGCCCTCTTATGTATGAGTCACACCAGCCCTCAGTCATCAGTATTGTCCAGAAATGTAATGTTTCCCTTCTCATCTCTTCTTACCCCCTTAACCAAGGGCAGCTATGATTCATACTGTAAAAGGGCTTGATTTGCATTTTATATGAGTCAACAACTAACTCAAGATCAAGAAACAGCATCAAACAGGCCTTACAAAAAGGGAAGGAAGCTCTCTTATTTACTGTGGCTGAGCCAAAAGTAGAGGCATAGACATTATACTTGGAAAAAAAAAAAAACAAAAAAAAATCATATAAAACTTACTTGAAAAACTCTTGTCACAGATACTAAAAATGCTTTAATAAATTAACAATAAAATACCCTGTGTTCCAAGCAAATCAAACTGTTGTTTCCTTCTTAAACATCCCTGCCAAGGAAACTATTCTACTTTTTTTTCTTTACAGAAATCTTTGTGCTAGACTCTTTTCAGGTGAGCAAAACAGGATCTAAACATCTCCCATAAGAAATCCTTTCAGGAATGCACTTAAAGTGTAGAAATCTCATCTTTATTTTAGACATAAGTAATTATGTGCTTACCTGCTATTGATGTCTGTAGACTTAAATCGCCTCTTTAAAGTTAAGTACATTTATAAATAATTTTCCTTCATTGAGGTCTAAATGCACAAAATAGGGCAGAGGTCTAGGGAGGGGTCAAGACAGGCCAAATGGCTAAAATCAAACCATAGGTCCCTGCTTACAAATCTAGAAATTTACTTCAGGGATTTTGAACTACCACCGTTTACCAATTCCGGATAAGTAATGCCGCTAAGCAGGAGCAGACATTGCAGGATGGCTGCACCTGATAGTTTCAAGGCAATTTTCCTTGGAGCAGATTAATATATGCACTATGAATCTTGCCTGTCTTTTACCTTCTCTTTTTCAAAATTCACGTTGCCCAAAAGATGAGCTGTTTCTTTAAACTGTCTTGAAAGAAGATGCTAGAGGAGTTGGAGAGAGAAATTTTTCATAACATAATAAAGGAATTAGTATGTTTCTTTTCTCTCTGCTTGTCTCTCTAAATATTCAGCTTCAGTTTCTTCCCTTTAGCCATCTGCTATCATCATAGTTGTCTTAACTGGAAGTTCTGTGAAGCTCAGCTTATGTCTACAGGTGGTGGCCAACAAACCACTTGGCATTTTCAATGTAAGATAATGACTGCTCAAAGAAAGAGTTGGGAAAAAGGGAGATGGATCCCTGATCAAAGTCAGGCTGCTTAGCTTAATAGCTGTAAGCTAAGTAGGCAAAATAAGGTGCTGGATCTCACAAATGACTTTCATTTCTCCTTAAAGGAGGGGGAAAAAATTTAGTGACAATGCAGCTAATTATGCATAGCTTTCCATCAGGCTCTGAAGCTCATTTGCTTGTAGCTCTCCAAAGTGTTTTGTTCAGCCCCTTAAACCAATGTCGGCTGACATCCTTTCTCTTTTCTTGTCTGCTGTAGTTTGAACCTTGGAGCCTCAGGATGCTTGTCTTTCCTCTTTCTTTTGTGCAGGTTCTAGATGGGCACTATTTGTGTGGACATTCTTAGTACTCTTCTCAGAGAAATTAATAAACTTGTTTTACAGGAAACATGATTATTACAGCAGCATTTTCTGCCAGGTACCTTGTGTGTGCTATTTTGTGACTACAAAGACTATTAAGTCTTGTGACATACTGTCACAGTATGCATGCTGCTTCGATTTGTTTGAATATATTTATTAAAATTTACAAAAATACATTCATAGCATCATTGGTTTTTCTAGGCAGGTAAGTTCTATGCAGGGATTTTGTAAGTGAGATCACATATTTCATGGTTGCATACTCTAATGGTGATGGTTTTGGAAATGAAGAATAATAATCCACAACAAAACCATTAATAGTTATTCATTTATGTACATAAACCTATATACACCAAATGTGGCCTATAGGTCTAACTTTGTTTAAAATTACAATCAGGGTTTCTTCCCTCTCCCTCAGTTTCTGAATATTCCTATTTTTGACATTTGTTTATTGGGGGAAGGGAAAGAGGGGGATATGTCCTTATATATGCATTAATTTTGAGGAAAACACCATGTATTTTTAACTAGTCTTCTCAGCTTCTGGTGTCCACACACCTTTCATGTACTTATTTTTTGTTATTCCCTATGTTAAAACTTTATATGCTGGTGATCTAGAACCTTTGAGTAAAGTGCCATCTGCAATATGAATTTCTCCTTCCAAGCTGTTAAAAGGAGTAGGTTTACATTTGGAAGGCCAGCCAACCTTAATCACTGGTATTGCCTTTCACAAAGTCTCAATTTTGCATTATGGTCTCTTGCAGTGACAGGCCGCATCCTGCCTGAGACCGAGGACATTTTCTTGAGCTTATTTACGTGAACAACAACAGATTCTGGTGTTTGTACTGCCTCTCTTTCATTAAAAGCTCAGACAGAATGTCTGCTGACACAAGGTCTTTCCCAGGTTTATATTCTAGCTATAAATCATCCATCTGAAATTGACAGAATGACTTTTTCAAGGAAAGTTGTGTTTGTGAAACGCTTTTCTCCATCATTATCATAAGCAGTTTGCAGTCTGCTTCTGCAAATGAGGAACTTGGCTTTTGTGCATGCATAAGCACCAGAGACTTTTAATTTTCCTGTCCATATTCACTAGCATCCAGCTTAAGTTAGCTTTCCTGCAGCATTAACTAGTGTCTGATGATTATCATTGTCACAAAAATGTTGTTGTGAGGCCTCAGCGGGCTCAGTTGCCAATTTTGTATAGCAGAAAACCAAAGGAAGGGCATCTTTATAAATTGTGCTTAGGCTAACTGTTGTGATTAACATCTTTCATACACTGTCCATTTTTTCAGAAAGAAGTTTTTAGATCAACAGTTACAGCAGCCAGATTGGATAGATTTTTTTCAGCCAAATTTATCTTTCCTGTGTACTTTCCTCCTTTTTCTTAAGTAGAGATATACTGATAACCATCTATAACCCCCCAAGGCCTATCAGGGCCCCTAGATCACTTCTAGTTTTCCTACATAAGTTAATTATTCACCCCTACGTTTGCATCACTGTCTGTTAAGTTCCAAGCTTACACTGCTGAGTCCATGCCCATGATAGAGTTCCATTGTTTATACTTACAGCGAAATACCAGCAGTAAACTTCAGTATATTCCCATGCTTAGTTATCCTTTTGTGAATTATATGGGTGCAGAGCATAGCCTAAAAAATATGGTAAAACGCTGTGTTCAGAGAGCATAAGTTAAAATTTCACAGACGTGATTTCCTCTTCTAAAGAAATTTTCCACAAGCCATCTGAAGTACTTAGGGTGAGATGAGAGGGAGGGAGGCAAAATACATTTATTAAGAAATGTCTTTCCTGGTAGATATGTGCAGTTCTATAGAAAGACTTTGGCTCAGCCCCTTGGGAGGCAGGTGTAGGTAAACATTTTCCATTTTCTTTCCTGGAGCTGGGAGAGAAAAGACCCTTTCTAAAAGGTGCATCAGTGGTCTCTGCTAGACTCAGAGCAAGAAGTCTAATTTCTTCCTTAAGTTTTCATCTAAGTGCACTTCTAAGTATGTGTTGGCTCATGTATAACAGGGAAATTGAGTTCTGTTAACTGTATTTTGTATTCCATTGATAGTTTTTCTATGCCATTAAAAACATCTGAGAATATAATTTCTACCTTTTAATGGCTTCTGTCCTCCTACTGTATTCACTTTCTTAACAACCTAATATCTGGCATTTTCACCCCTTGAATAAGTACTCCCTTTCCTGAAAATGTTTTATAAGAAAACAATTATAAATGTTATTTCTTCAAGATTTTGTTATACTTTCACATGGAGTTCGTATCCACACACAAAGTTTTGATTTCATTCTAGTGTCATCAAAGAAAGCTTTTATCAATTTTTTTCCCTATAAACAGGTTTTCTTTTCAAAAACATTTCTATAACGTCAGCTAACTAGTAGCCTATACACACTCTGAGTGTGAGGATAACTTACGCACCAAAATCTAACCTATAAAAACATAATATTTCAGGTACTGGTTCTAGATCTATATGAAAAGTCCCACAGCATTTTTCTATTTTCCTTTTCACAGTATGGGCATGCACAATCAGAGGGGTTTCTGCTGTTTTTGTGGGGTTTGACCATACCAAAGCCTTGCTAAAGCCAAGGTATACAACATCCATTGCCTTCCCACTTCTTTTATCCACAGGCCTGATCACCTTGCCAGAGAAGGTTGATCATCATCTTTTGCCTTTGGTAAATCTATGCTGACTACTCCAGGTCACTTTATTGCCCTTCAAATGCCTGGAAATGGCTTCTGTGAGGATCTGCTCAGTAACTTTCCCAGGGACTAAAGTAAGCTAATTGACATGGACCATCCTCCTTGCCTCCTTCCAGAGTGGTTCAGTATAACCTTTTCCAGTGGTCAGGAATCTCCACTGACTGCCATGACCTTTTGAAGAGGACAAAGAGTAGCCTTCCAATGACATTGGGCTGCTCCTTCCGCACCCTCAGACCCATCTGCTCTGTCCCGTGGAGTTCTGTATATCCAGGTGGGTTAAGTGATCCCTAACTTCACCTTCCTCTCCTGTGGGTACTTCATACCCATGGACTCAGCTGTGAGGCTTACAGACTGGGAAGTCTGGGGGGGAGGAAGCCTACCGGTGAAAACTGAGGCAAAAAGGCATTGTATAACTTAGCCTCTTAGACGTTCTTTGTCATTAGATCCAGTGAGCAATAGGCCCATGCTGTTTGCTGGAAACATACTTACAAAAAATCCTTCTTGTATTTCACATCCCTTGCTAGAGCCAGCTCCAGCTGAGTTTTGGCTTTCCCAGCTCCATCCCTGCCAGCTCAAGCAGTGTCTCTGCTTCTCCTGGGCCGTTTGTCTCTGCTTCCACCTTCTGTAGACTTCCTTTTAGTGCTTAAATCAGATCAGTCTTCCCCTTCAGTTTTAGTTCTGTGATCCACTGATGTGTCTTCTTTTGCTCTAACCCACAGAAACTTTGCCATCATTCTCACAGGAACAATAATATGGTCTTCATTTTAATCATGTTCCAGTTTCTTTTGTGCTTGATCTAGAAAGGAAAATGCATGAGGCGAATACTTGGCAAACCCTTTTTGTATAGCAGTTAAGAATAAATAGATGTACCACTGAGCTAATAATCAGACAAAACTTATATGCAAAGCAGACTGTGAAAATATGTATTTGTTTTTTGAAAATGTTTCCAAACTTACTTGCCTTCCACAATATTTCAAAGAAAGTGTGTTAATGCAGGTTTCTCCATTTTTTTTCTGTGAACTGTCTTTCTCTCTGAATAGTCCACAGACATTCACTGAAGGTGCTTATACTTAAGATGACATTCTACTCTTTGTGAGAGACTGCTGCTTTAACAGGACTGTTTACATTGCATAGATTATATTTTTAATGATTTTGGGACATACATTTTGAAAACGGTTTTATTCTAGTATTCAAGCTTTTGGAAATCCACCTTTTCCCAATTGGCTTTGAACTGCTCAAATATTAGTTGAAGGACAGGAATGAATCATCAACTTAATTGAGTAAAACTTAATTCTGCATTTCTAATTTTCTAGTGTTCATCTCACCCTCTTTTGCAGTTGAAGAAGGCACTCACATCCACTTATAGGTAAAAGCTGAGTGACTGTAAACCTCACTTAATTTTCTGCATAGGATAATGCAACTGTCACACAGTTTCAGAGGAACAGCACAGAACAAATTTTGTTTATTTGTTTGTAACACATAGCGTAGGTTGTACAGCCTGACTGATTTTAATTAAAATAATACACAAGAGAACAGGTTGAAGAAAGAGATCAGGAAAACCTGAAAAGTTTTCTACATCAGAGCATGATTTAGTTTTTACAGATCTCTGATCTGATAGCTACAGAGTTATGCTTATTCATTGCCCCTGATCTGTTTAGGTCTTGCATTTACACTTTAAAGGAGCTTACAGGAAAGTTTTGATTTATTAAAGTGCTCACAAGTTAGATGTATAGCTTGAAAGGTATAGCCAGGTGAAATAGCATCTTTCAGCATTCACACTGATTTTCCTGTGTTTTGAAGCAATGTAACTCTAAGCCAGTGTGTCACAGCACATGAAGTTCCTGTGAAAGTCAGTCAGGATATATCCGGTAGGTTTGTTATGGAGCATGCAACCACAAAATATGGATCAGAAACAGAAAAATGGACCCAGAAATCTGCAACTAGTTAGGGCTGTGCAAGATGTCCACAATGAAAACAGAAACTTGCATGAGATTTGTTTAGTTTGAGGATTTGCTTAAAACTCAGATTAAAAACTGTTTTGTCTTTTGACAGACTGTTTGTCCAAAAGTTTGTTCAAGTCCACTAACTTGCCTACTGACTCTAAATTCATCTTTAGATAAACCTGGGTTGATTTATAAACTGGTATCAAAAATCACACTAAACTTGTGGTTTCGTATGGTTTAAACTGGCCATGCTATAAAAACAAGGTAGCTCTCTGTGGTTTTGGCTGGGTTTTGAACGGCTATTTCTAGTTCATTAGAGCCCCAAGCTGAAGGTAGAAAGCCTAGAGGTGCCAACGCTGCGGGAGCCATGTTGGCTTCTGCAAGGGCAGGACTGTAAGTGGAGGAATCTGTCTTTTCTCAGGGGTAGAGGCGCTTCTGTGCTCTATCGCAAAAGAAGGGATGTTTGTGTGTCGTAAAGGGGGATTATGCATTCAGGCAGAAGAGTAACTGCTGCAAGTTCAAGACTTATTTATCCAGTTGTGAGAGTGTTTCTACTTGCTTTATTATGTCTACTAGTATTAACCTCTTTCTTCAACTCATGCCAGATTTTATCAGCAATATATGTTTTGACAGGCGAGTAGATATTTTTGGAATGGGGCTTGTGTTTCCGTAACCACTTCTTCTGCATCTGTCTTTGGTGATTCAGGAGGGAATTCATCCACTTGTCTTCTCTGAAGTATGACTCTCCATGCTTCTTCTATTATGTGCACAATTTCACATATTAAATTTATTTCTTGTGTTGTATTTATTTTAAAACTTTATTCAGTCATGTGTCTCTGTGTGCTTTTAAAAGGAGCCACAGATATTTACAAGACAATTTTGACATTTACCAATTACTTTTGTGGGGCTTGGTGCTTTAATAGCTGTGGTTGTATCAACCTTGGCTGATATTTCCTAATTATTCATACCTAGAAGTATTATCAGCCATCACAGAGCGTTACCAGCATCATTTTAAGCTCTCTTCACCTTCTTCAGTCTGGGTTTTATTTGAAAAGCAGACATGCAGTCCCCAGTGAGAATTAAAGTAGAAGCATTAGCTTGCAAAATATATGCCAATGACCTAATGATTCTGACATTTTCACAATACAAGCTTTACAAGAAGGCATGCAGACAGCAAAGTCTGTTTTTCTATCTCATATTTTTTTAATGGCTAAATGTTTGGAGGAAACAAAATGGATTTATTCTGCTCAATCCAGGGTATAATATCAGGACTTATCCGGTTCCGGGCCCCAGGGCTTCAGACAACTAACAAAACACATCTTACTTCTGCTCTGCTAGTTCTCTGTTATGCTTTTCACATGCAGGAAGAAAGAGTAAAAGCATAACCCAATTGAATAAAGCAGCAATGGCCTGCTATTCTTTGCTTATGAAGCATCACATGATAGACACTAGATTAAGAAGAACCCCCCACCTGTGGTTAAGTGTATATGCAACTGTCAAGCCATATTTAATATGGAGGGAACTTCAATATCCCCTTTGCTGCCAGAGTGCAAGAATATGTTAAAAATGTTAATGTCTTACCAAAGCATGCTTCATTTTTTTTTAATAATCCAGTGATTTTATGTCATTTAGATGGAATCAAAGATGCTGCTCCCTGATCTATTTTGAAATGCTCTAATCTATCAAATCTTTTGCTCTGATATATGGAAAGAAAACTAATCTGAGGTTCTCCTTGTAGAGTTTAAGCTGCAATTTGTTTTTTGGCTATTCAGTCATTGTTTATATAAGCGTGTATTGGGATAAGGCTGTCTGCCATATGGTAAAAAAAAAAAAATAACATCTTTTCTAATAAAAATAAGATGCTATTTAAACAAGAGGTTAAACAAAATCTATCCTATCCATTGACCTTTCAGATTGTGGTAAGCAGAGAACATACAGTGCCAATTTTATGACACAGTCACGTCAAACAAATTGCATGTGATATATTTTAGTTACGATTTCAAAGAAGGTTTTGATGTAAGAGTCAGAAGGGAACAGTAACTTCGTGGACCAACCACCTAATGCCTTAGACATGCCATATGCAAGAACATTTTCTTAACCACGGAGTTTTCTGGTTCATTTCCTTGAAGTACTTCAAATTTTTCCTGTTGTTACCCTGAGAAGTCACAAACAAATCTGATGGCAATGTCAAAGTCTTAGAGGTGTCTGGCATTTGTTTGGATACTGGGCTGGCAATTTTCTCATTTGTGTTTTTCCTTCCTCTCCTTCTTTAGGTGACGATCTAGCTGCAGTGATTTCTCATACCTATGTATATTATGGTCCTTGCAGCTTAGATTTCAGAGGTGGCCTGTGTACATTAAAATCTTGTAAATCTGAATTGTTTTCTTGTGACACAGTGTCCAATAAATAAGCAATGGAGGAATCACTTCAAAATCATTAGAAATATTTGTACCATGGTTGCTGCTGCTGACTTCTATGACAGAAATATTTCAAATACCTGGCTATAGACCAAAGAAATGCAAGCTTCAAAAGTGGGCTCGTCACTGTGTATGAAATCCCAGCCTTTGCTAAGCATAAGAATCATGAATTGCTTTGGGGGATTTAGCCTGAAATTAACATGACTCCTTTTCTTCTAAAGCTTCTTCCCTGCAGTTGCTGTTTCTCCTTGTGCATATAGAGGGAAAGCATTGCTACTGCCATCATTAGTGTATGGCGTTTTGTTTTTCTTTTTAACATGGGCTTCTATTTGCCACAGAGGTGAAAGCTGTGGAAGCCTTCTGCCTTTGAAGAACTACTTAAGATGAAATGGTTCTGAAGTGCATTTAAGGGTGTTTACTTTAGGCACTTTATTTTTTTCTTTATTTTTATTCCGATTGGAATTGGCTAGTGTTATTCATTAAACTAACAATTTCTCCCCTGCCTGTTCTTAAGTGTGACTTGTGACCTTGCAATCTGTGTATTTTGTCATCACAATGTGTTACCATGGAACTGATTTTGATGTCATGAATAAGGGCATTGTGAGTTTCCACGTTCCCAAGCATATTTGAGACACAGGTTTGGAAACAAAAATGACTTCACCAGTTAAATATTGTTAGATCCTATAGCATATCAAAGGTAAGAACACTTGTGCCCTATATTCCTTTACATAGAAGAATCTAAGGTTAGGAATTTCAAAGCAGGTATATACAAGAATGACACTACAAATAACATTTCATAAGATTAAATATTTTGTGAGAGCATTGAACTCTAACCCCTTTATGTTACTGTAGACAAAAATCTTTCATATTGTTCGTCAAGACTTCTCAGACTGTCTAATATGGAGCCTGTGTAGAGAGGAAGAAACACAGCATGCACAACAGCACTGGGATGCTGCTGGGACTTAACTCCTTCAAGGCAATAGTGGCTGAAGGGAATTTTCCGCACGAGATGGCTCACAGGCAGACAGAGGGCAATGTAACATTGCTGGTTTTGAAGCTGAGCTTAATATTTAAGCATTTTTCAGAAGTGAGACTTACTTACACAATGCACAAAGGAAAAACATACTTTCGTTGTGCAGCAGAGTGCATGTATTGTGTGCTTTAAATTAAAAAGAAAGCAAGTTCCTTCAGTGATCCACCTGCCATCATGAGGTTAAAAGAGTTCAATTGAATCTCTTGTCAAGCTGTTCCCCGGGGTGTTTAATTCATCACAGTTAAAGGGTGGATAAAATTCTGTAATAATGAAAAATTTGAAAAGCTTCATGTGGGGTTAAAATCCCAGGTTGTATAAAAGGCGACAGTGCAGCAGTAGCCTCAGATACAGTTTTGTTTATTTGCTCTGCTATTTTTCTTCCAGATGAAACTTGACTTACCCATCCGTTGCATTTTACACTCTAACTCAGTACCATTTTGCTCCTGGCAGCAGGCAAATATGTCCTCATTAAGTAAAATTTATGCTAATACCATTCTGATTAGCCAGCAGTCATTGATATTCACTCTCATTAGCTAAATTGGTTTGCTGGAAGACATCCCACTGAGGATTTTTTTTTTCTGTTTTAAGTGGAATATAAAATGTATGGATTTGCAGAGATGACAGATGATGATAATTATACCCTGTGTTTACTTGAGCAGAGGTTTTTATTATAAAGGCTCCCAAAGTACTTTTCAGCATTTACATCTGCAAGGAGAGAGAAGACTCTTTTTTTTCTCTTTTGAGAAAGAGCCTCTGTCAGAAATACAGAAGCCATTCTGGTTTCACTGTTATTAGACAGATTGCACAAAGGAATCTTCCATTCTGAATTCAGGAGCACTTTTTAATGAGACAGAATGCAGGTCAGTTCCTAGGAAATCTAGCTGGGGAATAAACTCAATTCATGCATTAATGGGACTTTCTACATGCAATCTTTTTGGAGTAACCTTGTGAGTCTGACTTAACCTCTCTGAGAGTTTTGCCTGCAGTAATATTGCAAAATTAGCCTTGGTGTGAATCTTTCATCAAAATTACAAAGATTCTGTCAGTTCATCCATGAATGTTTTGGTTGAGAGGACCAATAATTTCAGCTGAGAAATTGATTATGTTGTCTTGTGTTGAAACATAAATGATATGATGGTGTGATGAATTATCATCCATTTTCTGTTAGCTCTCTTAAAGTGCTCTTGTTATGCAGGGATGATCAAATAGGAAGCTGTTTCTGCCAATGTGTGACAATCTTGCCATTAACATTAGTAAGGCTAAAAACATGTTTCTATGCATCACAGCCTCCATTTCAAGTGAAAGATGGAAAGCAATGGTCTTAACACCTTACATTCTTGCTTACATTTTTAAAAATTCTCAGTAGATGCCTATCTTTATATGCAGGCTTATCTGTCCTTTAGAAAATTCTAATATAGCTCTGATTATCTTTAAATGTTGGTACTGTGTATACTCTGTTTTGTTTCAGGAGGAAAAAATATCTCTGGTCCATTCAATCCTTGACCTTACTAGAAAGATTATAAACAAGGATATCTCTTTTTGCCTTTTTTTACCTTTTGAATCTGTAATCAGTACTACTTCATTTAGGCTGAAAAGCAGATGGTAGCAACCACTGACCATCGGCAAAGGCAAGGTGGGAAACGCTGGCCTACAGTGACCTTCGACTTGGCTTGAAATTCCTTGGTTTGTCTTTGAATCCCAATCACTGAATAGCTCACGTCACTCCTGTGCAATAATTGCAGTGTTTTCACATGTGCTCTTCTGTTTCAAATTGTCTCACTCTTATATTGATCTAATCTTTTCTTCAGTAATCAAAACTAATTTCACATCCCAAAGAAGCTTTGGAGGAGAGATCTGTGACCACAAACAGTAACGTGAAACCACCCAGATGCAGATAAATTGCCATTCTCCCTCACTGCACAGAGAAATTGCATCCTAATAGTATAGCAATTACCTTGTTTCCATGGTGACGTGTGTGTATGAGGGAGAGCTATAAATAATGTTTTGATGTTTATAAACAATTTCGTTTAGACTGAATTATGCATACTGTTCGCATGTTAATATCCAGGATGCACTTCTAGTTATTTCACAGCAATCAAACAGCAAGCAGAAAAGCTGAAAGTCCACATTTACATCCAAAGGAAAGTCTACATGAGCTGAATTTATTTCCTTATTGTAATGTATACACATACTAGAAAGAAAGCCTCAGAGAATTAACAGATTTTTTCTGCCCATTAGTATACTGGGGTTTTGTCCCAGAAGGTAAAAAACATTAAGGTTGCAATTCAGCAAACAGTTTCTGTGCATGTTCATTTTTAATACTGTAAACTGATGAAATATCTTAGTTCCATGATTTAAAATTACTTTTTCCCTGTTATTATGTAATAGCACAATATGTTCTATGTTTTTGTTTTGGCAGTGAATTTTCATTGCAAAACTAAAAAAGACCTGTCAGCATTTGCTCAAATAAGGTAGTATACTGACTTCGATAGCAGTTTGTTTGCTAGTCACAGATATTGTCAAGGGTTAAAAATGGGCTATTACACCTATGTAATATGGTTGCAAAAATAGTTGCGGTGAAGGGACATTTTAAGCATAGGTATATGAATATCCACCAGCAGGTAAAAAGGTGCCGACAAGGGCTCAGCTCTGAAGTGAAGGAGTAGTGTAGATAGCAACACGTTAGAGGCATGAAGGGAATTCCTCCTCCTTCCTCCTCCATGGCTGGGGAAGTACGGTTCACTTCTGCAGCTCCTTGGCCATCAGCCAGTGTGATTAAAACGCTGCACCCTACCTCGGTGTGCTTTAATTGCTGCCTACACACTTTGTGAGTGGTGTTTGTACTTGTTTAGCTTGGGACCTTTGATAGGCTTAGCAGCCAGGCTGGAAGAGGGAAGCAAACACAAGTGAACAAATTTATGTTAACAGACGGTAAGTGTTCATACTGCATAACACCTGTGGGCAGACACGTAGACAGCAGTGGGTATGCCATTTAAACAGCAAAAGAGTGCCATTTACCCATTGTTTGGGAGTAAATGAAATACATTGCATTAAATTTGTTCCTTGGCAGTCATCCCAGTCAAACTGCCATGCTGGTTAGCTGTGGACGCCCCTGTATTTACATTAAAATAGTTTGGAAAATTTTGCCTTTATTCATGCCCTGAGTATGCAAACATGATCTCCTCAGTGTAAGCTGCAAGCAAGGCAGTGAGGTGTGCTGAAGGCTAGGCTTATGCCTCTCCGACTCCTCTGTCCATGCCATGGCTGTTTGCTAGTTGCAGAGCAGCCTATCCAGGGCAGTAATCCCAGTCCGGTCCCCTGAGTGGATGGGATCTGCCTTTGATTTCCTGACACATGCCATCACCAAAATAACACAAATGGAATATTTGCTTTATCAGGTGTGGGGGGGATATTTGTTTGCCTCTTCCACACTTTGAGTGACTCCGCAACCCATGCTGAAGATGTGTGACACCACACTCTCATGGCCGTGCATTTATTTTGCACAGGTTTGTTGCTGGTCTTGGAAAGAAAGACACCAATGGCTTTTGATAAAGCACCAGGAAATTAACCATGACACCAGGCTTTCCAAATAACAGAGGCTAAATATTGTGGGATTCAGTAGAGACCAGTGTCACCTGAGAATGTGCTTTGGCACTGACTGCATCTCTCTTAAATAATTTCTCCACTGCTTGCCCCCAGGTGTTCTCCTGAGCTGGTGACATGATAAGGAGAAATGAGCACACCAATGCCAGAGTGCTCGTTTTCCAGTTGTTTGTAGCTCTCAAAGTTAAGTTCTGGAGATTTGCCTTCTGCCCTCTTCTCCGCCAGAGGATGCAGAAGTAGTCACTGCTCAATGGTGTGGTGAAGTCAAACACTTTTCATGGCTGAAAATAACTCCAGATGTAAATTGCCTATGGTTTGATGGTGGTACAAGTATAACTGTGTTTTGCAAATGGCTGTGGTGAAGTTAAAAAGCCTGCTAAATCTGTACATTGCTGCACTTGGCATACGCTCCCTGGCTTCCCAGGTTTGATTTGGTCTCCCTGACACATGTGCTGTTACACCTGGTCTTAGGATTGAGTTTTATGAAGGTTTTCTGGATGAAGAAAAAGGGGAAACTAGCTAGCCATTAGGCAATATTTCAGAAATGAGCTCTTAAGTCTACTGAGTAACATCATATTTTTTCTGTGTAGTTTATATATATATATATATATTTCCACTGTCTTTACAGAATTGCTCTTAATGCTTTTTGGCTGTACATATTCATCTGAGAAGAAGATGACGGTATATTCCAGATTTGTTTGTTTCAGATGTCTGAACTTGGAAGAATGACATCTTATATAGTGTACATCTGAGAAGGCTTAGAGAGAAGAAAAAGAAGGAGCTGTCTTCTTTTGCAACCAAAATACGAAACTCCACCAAGATCACATGGTCAGGTTTTTTACCTGAGGTAGGAGGAAAGAAAGATTATGGGCATTATTTGAATAGGAATGGTCAAAAAGATAGCATACTCTGTAAGCTAGGAGTAAAATTATTTTCGTATCACACACATGCACACAAAAATGAACCCCGAAAACTACTCATGAATGTGGATATATGCAACCATGCCAGGCTCGTAACTGTTACAATTATACATTGAATAGGATATGTGCCAAAATTATGGCTTGTCACAGGCTTCATCGTTTCAGTTCTTTCAATTTTTTAATCTTTATGGAACTGCTTTTATGGTTTGTTTGGCTTTTCTTTTTCTTCCTGGTGCTTCTGTGGAGTGTGTGAGCTATGTTATCAGTTTAAGACTAATCCTGAAAATCCCTTGTTGAGAGGTCTATTTTTAATAGCTGAATTACTGAAGGGTGGTAAAACATGGGAATTGTACTAAACACAAAGCTTTTAAACAAAACATGTTTCAAAATTTTCAGAAATGAAATGGTATATTTAGGATGAGGTGTTCAATAGTCAGAGGGATTTAATAACTTTTGAAGCTGGACTTAGAAAATCCTCTCATTTAGGTCACAGCATCCTCAAGTTTTGGTGAAAACCACCACCTTTGACAAGTTTCAGGCCAGGAGCTTGAGTAGAGTCTGATTTGATTTACTGCTCCTTAAATTATGCATCTTACCTTGCAGTCATTCATGGTTGAAGGGTAAGCTCAGTTCCCTCCTCTTTCAGCTGGAGACGATGGGAGCAGGCAAACACTTCACTGCTCTGAAGTGCTAGGAGAAAGGCTTTCAGGACTGTGGCCAACACCCTCTACAAGCACTTTTTGGATCTGTCTCAGCTTGAGTAGACATTTGAACAGGCATCAGATTGTGAGGGAGTGTAGCTAACTAAAAAGCTGAAGTAGAGAAAGAAGCTTAAGTGAACCCATCTAGGGAAAAGAGGCATCTCTTGAATGTAAAAGGTTTTAAACAGAAAACTGTGGGTAATGTTTTTAAAGGAGGGCAAATGCAGGTCCTTGGAAAAACATCTATTAGACTCAGTTTTGGTTTAGGTTTTGGTTTTTGTTTGGTTTGGTTTTTTTTTTTTAAGTTTTCTATATGTTCTCTTTGCTGGTGAGCAGCTAGGGATGGGGAGAAAATTTCAGGAGTACCGGAAAGTAAAAATTGTCAGTGCTGGTACTTTCACTAGATGTGTTTTACATATACATGACTTGTTCATACAGAGTCAAAAACCTACAAAAATGGTTCAGTGATTCATAATTATCATTTCAGCATTAAGTTTTCAAACACAGCCAAATCATAGGGTAGCACTACCAGGGATTGTTTATGGCTCATTGCTTCCTACTTCGTATCTTTGGGACTGAAACTTGGTATTTACAGGGACCTTTAAAATGGAGATGCCTCTAGATGAGCTAATGGAAGTATTGCATGCACTCAGGAGTTTCTGTTTCATGAACCTGAAGACTAGAGAATGAGTATGAGTAAAGTCATTGGGAACACGGAAATCTGGTGTCATGACCTGATGCCTGTGTCCTTTTGCTATTACTTGTTCCTCTTATAAAATTAATTTGATAATTTTGTTGGCTATCACACGGACTATTTCTATTTCAGGGAAACTTTTCAGTGCAGAATATATGGACTGTTGCAAAGCGTCTGGAGATGAATAGCACTAGGGGTATAAGTAGTCAGAATCAGTGTGGGTGGAAAAAATCCAGGGTATTCCACTTCTGTAAAAAGACCTTCAACCAGAATAAAAGAATCTTGTTCAGAGGTTTATACCAAGAATAAAATGTATTATCAATGCTTAGGAGTGGCTCTGTTTGACTAAGAAAATGCCATTAGAACCAAGTATTTATGACTAAACACACTTGAATAGAAAACATGCAGAGAAAACTCTTGGTAGTTCATTTGTCAAAAGCTGGCTGAACTGTAGCCCTGTAATAATTATGTACTGGATATCACAGGCAGAGAAGCTGGTGACCACAAACTGACTTCCTCATTCCTTCTCCTTCCTCCAGGAGTGGTTTGGATTAGGTAGTCAGCTGAAACTTCCAAAGCACATACTTTCATACCATGCCACTGCAATTCATCTCAAGGTATTTCTTTCTTAGATTCCCACTAAATGCTTTTATTTTTTCCACCCCCCTCTTTTGTCCATAAAATTAAAAGTTTATTAATGCATTGACTTAGTTAAATGCTTCCCAAGTCCCTCTGCATGTATGCACATGTACAAATGCACAGGGAGGAAAGCAACCTATGCACCAGGAAAAAAAAGAAAAGACAGCTGGGTATTGCTGAACATAATCCAACAGTTCTCCAGTTCCTTGTCCTGAACAACAGATATTCTGTATCACCTAATATTAACAAACAAAAGATTTTTTCCCACGCCATTATATATTTACATTAGTCTACTGTTCAAGCTTGGCATGTTGGCTTCCTAAGACTATTTGATCCCAGCTGCAGCTCTGTGCCAGAATTGCTGGAACAAAATGCAGTGGGTGGACAAACCTGTCCTGCTGCATTGCTTCTACCCTTTTAAAAACAGAAAGCATTTATCTGACTCATTACTGTAAATGTACTAACAGAGCATACCGGTGATGATTTTATGACTGAAAGTGCTGCGTCTGCTCAAAAGGTTAACATGGGTGCAAAGTAAGTGCATATCATGACACATTTGTTGATACCAGCCGGGGGCAAATATTAAGTAGCTTATCTTTTAAAGAGAGAGATAAGGAAGAAGGTTTGTGAGGTGCTTGCCAATAACCGTATATTCATCACAACTAAAACTCCCATGGACTGTAGTAACCACGGTGGATAGGGCTAGTAATGAGAGTCCCAGACCAAAAACCAGAACACCTGAGTTGTGGACCTAACTCTTGACTTTTTTTTTTTGAATAGGGCCTTTGGCAAGCGATTTAGAACTAAATTAGGCTGCCTCCTGTTCCTGACTAGGTGAAGGAAGAAAAAGGTTTCACACATCTCTACTTTCTCCCATTGCAAAATGAGAACTTTTCTTCTTTTCTTAGAGACCTACAAACAAGAAGACTTACAAATGAAAGAAAGAAGTGCTATCAGGTGTTATTATGGTGCTGCTGACACAGTACATCTGGAAGGAAATGTGGAAAATTTGTTTCGGTAAGAGGCCACAAAATCCACTCTCTTTGAAAAGGGAAAAATTGAGGAAGGAAGTTGCTCTGAATATCTGCAGTGCCCACACATATATTTTTTAAAATATATTTACATATATTTTTACATGTGTGTGGAAATACATGTGTATTAAGTGTGCAATTTAGCCTTTTTATTTGGGATATATGATGCAATTTGAGGAGTGCCTTTTTTCTTTTGTCTTGGTATGCTAATTCTTATGAGTACTGCTAAGTACTCTTTATCTTTAAAGCATATAATACCTCAGAAAGGTGTTTAGACAAGTAACCATATTCTGTGTGATGACTAGCTCTACAGAAAATGTGTGACCGTTAAATTTCACTGCCTTTTTAGCAAGCCTAACCTGGAGGCTGAACTCAGCTTTAATAGCAGGGTGCAAACTGTGCAGGTAATTGGGATTCAGCTGCTGCAAGAGCCTTTCTGTGTAGCCCGATGAGCTGAACAGCAGCCTGGATGCACTCCAATGAAATAACTAAGGGAGCATTGCAATGCACACCCGTTAGGATCCTTCACAACCAGTATCATAATACTATTAAACATTCACCCTTTGGATTAGATTTTTCTGCATAGCACACATGTTAAGAGGAAGTCAAAATCATAAATAAGCTGCTTTGTAGCTGCTTCATCAAATCACAGGATAATAGTCTGGCTTTTTAGAATTCTCTTTGAAATAATTTCTGTGGGGAAATAGTTCATGCATAAAATCAGGCGTTGGAGATCGGTTGGAAGAGACGAGAACAGGGTGGCAGTAAAAAGGAAAAGCAAAGCCAATTTCACTGACATAATGGAGTATCTATTCCACAACACATAAAATAATAGAGCTTGCAGTTAAAAAAAAAGAAAAACAAAAAACAACTAAGGAAAATATAATTAGTGCCCAACAGCAGCTGAGGCAAATGGTAGAGGGGAAATGGGAGTTCATTCACATGACACAATTTTTGGTACTTAATTTCAGTGGATAAATTATCCAGTGTGTCTCCCTTGGGTTTTTCACCAGTTGAGAAGGAAAAGAGGTTCTGTCAGAACTGAGCTAACGCCTCCCCCAGAGCAAGTTTGCTCTCCCTATTGAAGAAGTCCAGAGAGGCTGTCAGCTCACTTAGCCTGTCTTTAAGTCCTTTAAGTTGAGTGGTGTGAATAGTCTTCAAAATGCCTTTGGGTTTCTTTTTACCCAAAGATTGAGGGAATGCTCCTTTTCATTCTCAGCCACAGGAATTAAACAATAAGATCAAAATCTTGTAATCTCCTTGGGAATTCCTTTTTGTTGTATGGGATCTAAAATGCTGGCTTTCCCCTACATTTCTGGGCAAATGAAAGCAGAGGCTAATCATATAGCTAGCTTTCAATGCAAATATTTCCAGTGTCTGTTGCAGTGTCATTTGTTTGGGATTGCCTATGAAACAAATGTGTTAATTGTTTTTAATACCTATGAACAAGTTTAGTTGTCATTAAGCTGGTTCTGTATTGAATGTATGATCTGTTTACAGTGTGAATGAGAGGACCTGGCCCTTTATTGTTCCAAATTTTTTCACCTTTCATAGTACCAACTTATGGAAAGGACCATTGTATGAAAGGGAATTGCACTAGGGTGTCCAAATAGGTAATATCTAGTGTATTGCTTCCAGTAAAAACAGCACAACTAAAGATTTTGAATTTACAGCAGTATTATTCCCTCTGCTTCAGTGCTCTGTGCAACACTGTACAAACAACAGTCATGTATTGTGTGTAAACTGGCGTCTTCATTCTTCACTAAACAAGTCTTTTAAAGCACATGCATCTGTACTGCAAGAATATGCAGGGAAAAACCACCCTGGATCTTTATTTAAAAAATGAGATGCAGACTTTAAATTTGCGACTTCATGTCCCCTGCCAGATAATGATCCCCTACAATTTCCTAATAACAAGTATAACACCAAAAGGAAAACACTTGCCAGCCATTGGGTATGTTTGTTCTCCAATGAAACAGTCGGAATGTGCAGAGATGCAGATGGGAACTTTGGATTTGAGGGGAAAAACTTTTGTACGTTCAGCCTACAATGCTGTTTGTTTTGCATGCAGGAGTTTTCTTACAATATCACAGTGTCACAAACTGAAATTGCTTAAAACTTCCCCTGCCTTTCCAACTTTGATGTTTTTTTTTCCTTTATACATGGTTTTAGTTGTGTATATCCCGCATCTCATTGTGGCAGTCACACAGAGAGAATAATATTGGGTCTTTACTGCACCGCTTACTGTACCGCCTTTGCTGTGGGAACTGTCATTGCAACAAAAGGTCTGGAGGATTGGAAAGGAAACGTGCAGTCATTCTGTCCAGTTATGAAAATCACTATGAATGCAAATTATCTGTAGCTTTATAGAAAGTGTTTTCTGTTGAACATCAATTGTGCCTTCAATAGTGAAAGGCATATGTGCTATCTGCATGGGAAAGGTGGTACAAGGGAAGATCTTGATTTGTTATGTTCAATATCACTTTGGAGTTTTGACCTTAAACTAAGAAAACATGGAAATATGTTTAAAACTTTAAGTGACCTACTTGCAACATGCTTTAGGTTTGTTAAAAGATTTGCAAACCTTTGATGAGTTTCATCTATTTTCCAGATGTCATTGTAGAAACAAATGTAATATTACCATTTGCTAGAAGAAATTCTTCAGCTTTATTAACAGATTTCCCATGATGTAATTAGAAAGAAGGTGTAGTGTTTTCTTTGGCATCCATGGATAAAATGCTGTACATACTTACGCTCCTATAAACCCAGGCCAACTCAGTTCATTTTAATGAAGTTATTTTGGACTTAGTTCATGTGGAATTTGGCTATACCTTTATCTGTAGTTGGATATCTTCCCTGAGAGGCAAATACAACAAAGGCTGTACATTTTCTTTAGATTTCTTATAGGAAGACACTATTCTCAATATCAAAGAGGTTGCTACTATTCTGATCAAGGTAAATGCTGTAAAATATTTCAGATAGAGATTCAGATAGGGTTTTCAGGTGTGTCCATAACTTGCTTGAGTGAGCTGGAACATGTGCAAATGCTGAAGTCAGGGTCTTCAAGCTGCTCTTCTACGTCTGTTTCTTACTCGTCTCTGTTAGCTAATCTGTTATGTGAGGTTCCTGGTCAAGAACCATTTTGGTGTTGGATGCCACATTTTATGTCACAAAACATTTATATTTTTCTCATTTGAGCCAGCCAAAATCTCTGGTAATAGCAAGGTTGGTGGTGCTTGCACCAGTTTCTCTGGTACTACTGGTGTAGGAAGCTGACTTTGGACTGTGATACCAAACACAGGCTCGTTTACTATTATTTCTCACAAAACACAAAAACTGCTTTGGACTTGAAATCTGCCTATCATTTGTCTTCCAGAGAAGCCTTCACACAAACAGCTTTTGCATAAGACCTTGATATTTTCTTTCTTTTTTCTAAATGAACAAACAAAAAGAAAGGGAACTAGAAGGGGGGAAAAAGTAAGTTTTAATGGACACGCATTTTGTTTTTTGCTTGCCATAAAACGTTAACATAGTAAACAAATTGATCTTTGCTTTTAAATTCTTTAATAACATACAGTATTATGAGTTTTGTCATGGCTAAGGTGTGGTTAAACCATGTTGTGTTGCTAGTTGCATTCAAACCTGTATTGTCACAGTTCTTTAACATCAAACTACATCTTTTAAAATAAAAGTTGTGTGTAACCCACTTCCGTTCATAGACATCTTCATTAAAAGGTTGCCATTGGGGGGGGGGGGGGGGGGGGGATGTTTAAGTACATTAGGGGAAATGNCTACATCTTTTAAAATAAAAGTTGTGTGTAACCCACTTCCGTTCATAGACATCTTCATTAAAAGGTTGCCATTGGGGGGGGGGGGTGGGTGGGATGTTTCAGTACATTAGCGGTAATGGTGTTTTCTGACCAAACCTGGTTTTTCCTGGGACAAAGTTCCAAGTCCATGCATTCCCATGGTCATCCCCTGCTTTGTGCCATACAGTACCCACTCAAACAAAAACTTTATAGGGTGCTCTGAAATGTTATATTCTAGACAGCTAATCCAATTGTAGGACTGCTACCATGGTGTTTCAGTAGCTGACAAAGCTATTTGAAATAGGGGTATGGAAAAAGAAGAAAGTGTCACTTTGGTCCACTTTTCAGAGTGGTTGGTGTTATAATATATAACCTTTTTTTTTTTTTTTAACGCAGTGTAGTTCACAATAATTTAAAATACTCTATAGACATTTAAACGATATACAATAATATAACTTAATTGGATTCCTCAATTGTACTTAACAAATACTATTCTAATATATTTACAGTATCTAGTACCATAAGACTGTGCATTACTGTGCTTGGGAGCTTTATTTGCTTCCTGTCAAGAATGTAGTGAAAGTACAGTATATCACTATTATTCAACAACAATACCCATGAATCAAAGGGACTTTAAATTATATGGAGTGACTCTAGCATTTTGGGGGGCCCCTGTTAACTTCTATGGGGTTGTTCACATCATGGTTGGCATTTAGAAACCAACAGCAACAATATAAAAATGAGCTTTTCAACTTTGGATTGCTCCATTGCAGGCTCATCAAAGGGCTCTGATTTTCAGAGGGTAAGTGCTTGGGGGTCAGAAAGGCAGGTCTTCATGAGTGTTTCAATGAAGGTCCCCAAGTATTTAGTTACCTTTGATAATGCAGGCCCATAAAATATGGAGGTAATCCTGGCTCATTCACATATCCAGCTGGTGGAGCAGTAGCTCCACCGGCCCCTTGCCCCAAGGGCACTGTGTGGTGTGGCAAGTGTTACCATGTCAGGTGGGGAGGGCTCATGGCTGTGCAGCCCCTCAATAAAAGTAATAAAATGAAACAAGATCTAGAAATGCAGATATGCAGATGTTAGGAAATTTTTAATCCCAGTTTTCAGAAAATCAGGTAGGGACCCTTGCTACAAGCAAACATTTATGTGCTTAAATGCACTGTGTTATAAGTAGGAATATCTGGCTCTTGGGTTTACAAACACTAGATTTTACAGTAGTAAAATATCTGAGGACTTTCTTTAAATCTCTCATAGGGAAAAAGTGTGTAAATTAGAATTGAGTGCTGGTGTAAAAAGTCAGCTTCTTCCTTAACATTCATGTATTTACCACAGGGTACATTATTTCCAACCTTAGAGTAACGACAACACAGACTAACCCATATTTTAGCTTTCTCATGTTCATGAAGCCACCACAGCTCACAGGTTGCAGCAACCTAGAGCTCAGCTACTGTATTTTTATTAACTTCTCAGTTCATACTGAGCATAAGTTATTTAAAACTACTGGTAATATTAACTTTCAACCAGTAAAGGCAAAACACAACGCTTGAAAGATTCTGCCACTGCATTTAACAGCAAAGCAAAACCTTTGATATTTGTCGAAGCATGTCTTTGTATCCTAAAAC
The DNA here is from genome assembly GCA_002631895.1 of Agapornis roseicollis. NCBI lineage: Eukaryota > Metazoa > Chordata > Aves > Psittaciformes > Psittacidae > Agapornis > Agapornis roseicollis. Next base: position 123,816 of record NDXB01009441.1, read on the forward strand.
TCCCTACAAGGAGCTGAGAGCATGTGCTCCATGCCTCAAGCCTGAGTCTGAAAAGAGTAATTCTTAATCAGGAGGCAAGTGGGAAAAGTCTTTATCAAGCATTTGTAACCACAGTTTCGCATGATCTTTCTGCTCAATTCTGGTAATTGCTTAAGGCCTACAGTAATTGAACTCTAATAGTGGAGTGACAACAGATCAGTAGCATTGAAGAACTTAGGGAGAACCAACTACAGAAATCATAAAGTCAGAGTTCCAATAAGTTTACATTTAGTACAGAATTAAGACATAACTACCCGTTAGTGCTTAGAATTTTTTGATACTATTAAAAACATAAATAATTATTTTTAATGTTCATTCAAAGAGTTCCAGTGTCACTGGCAGCTGATGTAATTTTGTGAACATTATTTTTTTCCGAGCTGATAGTGGAGTGTTTCCGCCATAGATTTTGTCTCCCTACCAGTTGTTTTCTCTTTACCTGCTTTCATAGAAATTTAGGATTTTGCAGCAAGGCTGCTGTGTTCTAGTCAGTGAAGATTCCATTTGCTTTAAAAAAAAAAAAAAAAAAGTTTTTATTTGCACAGGGCTCGGTGGTTTTTTTGTTTTAAAATAGGAGAAAGAGCCTTTTTTTTTTAAATTTATAGGGAGCTAAAATGCGA
>NDXB01009441.1:124498-135569 GCA_002631895.1 Agapornis roseicollis
AAAAAAAAAAAAAAAAGTCTTTATTTGCACAGGGCTCGGTGGTTTTGTTGTTGTAAAATAGGAGAAAGAGTCTTTTTCTTTTAAATTTCATGGGAGCTGAAATGCGATCAGCTTCTCTGATATGTATAACTTAAAACACAAGAAATCTGCAACACCCAGATCGTAGTTTAAAAAAAAAAGTTTCACGTGGTTGTCAACATCACCTTAATCCTGTTGCCCTTGTTTCCAAAGCAGGTGCAACAGCCAACCAGCAAAAATGCACCATCCTTTGAAGTGTAAGTAGTGGGGAGGGAGTGGTTGTTGTAGTGGTGTTTGGGTTTTTTTCCCGAAGATTAGATGTGCAAAATGATGCTGTCGTCGTTGGTTGTACTCCACTTTCTTCACTCATGGTGATTGGTTCTGTTTGTTTGCACATGATGCCACTATTTGCAGGTGAATACCTCTGTCCGCTCACTACACGTGTTGCACTTCACAAAGCAGCACCAGTGGAATTTGCAATTACATTGCCACACCTTGGTGTACTGGTGTGTGTTGTACCCTCTTCCACAGCACATCATGTCACACCCATCTGCATTGGGTGAAGTACGGTTGCAGAGTCGTCCCTGGGTACCAACACTCCCTGTGGAAGCATCTTCCTCACAGTAGTTGGGTGACTTTTCGATATACACCAAATCTGTTTCCATGGGTTTCTGGTAACTCTTAATCTGCTTGATCTTCAGGAAGGTTGGCTGTCTTAGTCTACTGGCTCGTACCACCTCCACTTGCACTGCAGCATTGTATTTCTCTTTCAAAATATATCCAATCTCCCTGAATTTAGGAAGTGTGGTCCAGCAGGTCTTAGTTGTACAGGAACCTGAAACTCCATGACACTTGCACTCTAATTTCATTCTCTCTTCAAGAACCTGTGTGTACAGACATTTGCATATTGTTACTGCAAGGAAACGATATTGCTAACTTGTCTAAATCTCAGTCTGTTAGCTCATATGAATATTCATGACTGCTGATTGAAATTTTTCAAATGCATGTTTATAAATCTTCTCAGCACCAAGCAGAATGTTCATAACACATTTTGTTTTACATGGTGCCTGCTTGGAAATGCAGTGTTTTATCATTTTGTTAGAAAACATTTTCATTCTGTTTCCAAACATTGGACAATATTTACTTAAATTTCAGAAGACTTGTCTTTAGAGCCAAAGTAACTCATAGGACTGCAGTGACTTAAAAAAAAAACACACTTCAAACCATTTTCATTTTGAAAACAGGAAAAAAAATGTTTTCTTAAGTGATTCAGAATATTTAATCTTAATTGCTTTCAGTAATGCTCAAAAGGCATTTAAAAAAAAATGAGCAGTTTTAATATCACAGCTTTAACATATACTGTGTGGCTGAATAGGCATTTGTGTTCACTGCTTAATGAAAAATGTTACCTATACTGGCAGTGGCAATACCTATTAACTATTCAACCCACAGAGCACACCATCCCCTTCAAAATGGTATTCACTGCAATATCTACCTGACTATCATGCAAGTGTTCAGATATTTTTTGCACTGAAGCAATGATTATGCAATATTAGAGGAAAAATCCACTAAAAGGTCCTGCTCAGCTATAAGCTGAAAGGAAATGGGAGCATTTATTGCTATTGATAGAGCAGGTTAATCTCAAGGAGGTTAATCCAGCATCAGATGTTCCCTAGAAAGGAACCAAACGGGTGGGTGCTCAGGATCATGCTCCACCTCCTGCTTCTGCTGAAGCCAAGCTGTACTATGCTGGCACATCCCTCCTTCCCTGGGCACGGGTGTATGCCTGAAGGAAGACAGGCAGATGCCCTCTGGCTCCCTGCGCATGGCAGAGGGGGAAACAGCCTCGTGGAAGAGCCCTTCTGGTTTTTTGCCCTTGTGCTACCACTGAAGCCTGACCATAATTACATCCACAGCATCATTAGCTTATGAAAATCAAGGCCTAAGAACAAAGCAAACTGATCTTTCCCCTTTGCAATGGGATGCTAACAAAGAAATATGAGCTACTGAGCTTCTCTTAAAGCATTACTGATGCTGCAGACCATCTCCTGTAGTGGTTTCATTGCAGATCCCAGAACATGACTGAAATGGGCAAAGGATAAAAGGGCCGAAATCTGAGTACAATGGCATAATGAAGCAGAAGGGAGTAAAAAATGCTTACTGCTTAAGAAACTGGCCTTAAAATAAAAGCTGTACAGATCTGGTTGTCCCTGCAAATAGAGGGCACCCTCCTGAGTTATTCGAGTTTCACTTAAATTGTACGTTTTGTTTTTTCCCAAATTTCTGGGGTTTCAATATTAAAGAGAATATTTGGTTTTAATTCTCCCTTGCCAACATACAGTAGCAAGTACAAGACAGCTGAGCATCCTATTCAAGAATACCTTAGACCTTCTGGAACCACAGGCTTTTCCCAGGTCAAGGTCAAGTTAACCTATCAGAGGCAGAAAATTTGATTTCCAAGAAGTTTTACCAGGTTAGAGAAGAAGGTCTTATAGCTGCAACTACTCTAGAAAAGAAAATGCAGCATTTCAGTGTCAGTGAATAGAGGAATGCCTTGTGAAAGACTCCAGCTTCTTTCTGGGGTCTCCATGGTCTCCTCTATCTCTACTTTCTGCCTGTGCAAAAGGACATCATTTTTTGAAGACCCGCAAACATGATTCCAATCCTGTTCCACAAAACTAGGTTAAGATATCCTATTGGTATTTAGATGTACACGTAGAGAGGTATAAGTGTTTGTAAGGTTTGCTTTATATTGCTGAAATATGTTTTTTTTTAAACTAGCCTGTTTCTACAGCTTTCTCAACCACTAGTCAACATTCAGTCACAGACACAGGAACTGCAGCAAAATCCATGACAAAAGATGGATAGAGGCAACCTTTTCTACACCTTCACCAAATAATACTAAGATCTAAGGACTTCCAGGAAAGCATTGCCAATGGGTTAGGTCTTCCACATCTGATTCATACTCCTCTTTTCCCCAAGTAGTAAATCTTGGTGAAAAGTACATGTTTTGTCATGTTCTGTGTGTATTTTTGATGTCTGTTATTTGGTTGAAAATGCCAAGTCAGTAACTTGCTCAGAGAGTGGGAGGAGGTGAAGCTTGTGAGACTTGTTATTCTTGTGTGGGTTCAACACACTGGAAACTGTTCCAAAGAGCCTTCATCTCTGTCATTGATGTGCTTCCCTAATACAACAGAAAATGTCTTTGTTCCTGACAGACAAAGATATCAACCATTCTGGTGTCCTAGGGATATCTTTGTATACGTACATTTATATACGGATGTGTGTGTGTTTGCCTCTGTGTGCACATTTGGTTGAGATGCTGCCATTTATACACAGCACTGACTGGCATCCTCTGTAATACAATGTCCAGCAACTTTATCCTAAGCCGTGATTTCTCATTTTGGTTTTGTCTTTCTGTAGGTCCAGTTTCATGAGTCATTTTCATGTACAGAAATCTGATTTCACTGCTGTATTTTTTCAAGGTTCCCACTGTTTATGATGCTGGAAGAACTTGCAAATGCAAGCCGCACAGGCTTAAAAAAAAGCAGAAGTTTCAAGAAGTATTAATTCATGATCTTGAAGCCAATCTCACAGGTTTTTTATTCTTTTGGAGACTTCTCTCATGAATGTGGAATGTTTGGGGTTACAACACTGAGCACAGACCCAATCATCAGGTAGTTAAATTCCTGAATGCTATAATTTGTGTGCCCACAGTCAACTGTGGGTATAAAATTGTGCCCAAAAACTTGGAGGTCAGGGAATACAAGGCCCAAACTAAGCAGATTCTGAGCAAAATTTTTCTCTCTTTCCACCCAGATGCAGTGGAGTATTCCATTTGCCGACAAGCCAGCATGGTCTGACTTTCACAGACGTATGTCTGTCTGCGTGGTATCTCGAGCAGCTTCCCACTTGCAGCAAGGTGCCACTCAATCTGGCAGAGGTGCCAAGATTTATCCCTGTTAGCTCAATGCTGTGAATGAAGAGCAGATATCATTTTTCTTCCTCAATTTCCCTCCTGCTCTATTCTCCCCAGCAAAATTCCCATCAAAGCTTTGACCCTGAGCCTTAAAGGTATTTATTTACTCAAATCTAATACCTTATGCCAAGGTAGGTGCGTGATTAAAGATTGAAAATCATTAGCTCGTGCAATCCACTCTCTCAGCAGTTTCGTTTGTCATATGTCAGTGCCTCATATCTAATCTTGAATGGTTTACAGCAAGATCTACCTCCCAGAGCAAATTCCCATCACTGGACTGTACTGCTTCAGACTAGGAACATTCCTTAAATCCCTTTTCCACACACAGGCCCACTCCCACCCCAGTATGATCTTGCCAAGAAAAATTTTCTAACTACTGCTACTTTGTTAAATGAATTGTGAAATATAATGTTAAAGCTTTCTTATCCCACATGTTTTTATACCTATATAAATCATACATTGAAAATGCAATTTGAGAGTTGTCCACTGCCAGATAAGTAGAAAAAGACTAGCAAAGGCTGAAATAAAACAAACCGATACTCATGAAAAGAAATTCATCCTTTCAAGTTCCATATCTAGATTCAACTGCATAACATCAGATACAGTTTCTGTACATATTAAAAATCCTATCTGGATAAAATATGTAGAAACAATAGTAACATTTTGTGTGTGTGTGTGTTTTGGCTTGCCTTTTCTGGTTTGTGTTTTCCTTAGTGGAAATGCACATTTTTGGACCAGATGTTGAACGTAACAAAATCCATACTACTTTTTGATTGCAGCATCAAAAAGAAATAGAAAACTTCAGTTTTCCCCCATCAAATATGCAAGTGATCAATTTTTGGTTTGTGTAATAACAATAACAAAAAGATGGATCCTGGTCACAAGATGTCACCACCACTTTGATACTCATGCAGCTGCAGCTATGAGAGCTGATGGCTTGTCAATGATGATGTGTAGGCACTGGGTAACCTTAGTCTCAGTGCAGACTAGGGCCCTTGACTGCTGACAAAATGCTGATCTAATGGATCAATCTGGGAAACAAGTTTGGGGTTTTTTGGGTTTATTTTTTAACTCAGATAGCCAGGAATGTAACTAACATTAGCAGGGTGTAATGCTACTCCAATATAAATGTCCTGAAAATATTCTTCATTAATAGCAGCTCTCAGAGCCCTAAATTGGGCAGCTCATGCCATGACTCAAACATGGAGCCAGCAGGAAACAGGTGCTACAGCTGACGTATTTTTCTTTCTGCTCCTCTGTGAGGTTGCTCCATCAAGCATCAAAACAGTATTTATACTTTGTGGGGTAGGAGATGAGAAACTGAGTTACTGTTTCCTGAGCCTCTTTTCACACCTGTTTTCCTTTTTGTTTAGTTTTATGGGAGCAGGAGCCTCTGCTTTGCAGCAGGTCAGTATCTACCCACAGCATGAGATTTTTTTTCTGACACTGATCAGAGCTCAGCAGGGCTGTGTACCCCCTGAGCTGCAAGTTCAGCAGCTGAGTTCATGCCCCCCTGAGGCATCAGTTCACCTCCTCCTACCCTTCACCTGCCTCCCTAGGTAATGCACTCTTTCGCATAATATCACCATTAAATGCATTAAAAAAACCAAACTGAGGAATGCCTACTGCTTTCTACCCAAGTTCTCCTCTCAGCTTGCAAGAAAATAATCCTGGGATTCTGAGATGAAACTCCTTATTAGTATGAAGATGGGCTATAGAGCCTGACTCATCTGTGCCTCCTTCTGCCTTCCAGAAGAAGATAAAATAGCTGCTAAGTTTGACCAATAAGCTGCTGCAATTGGTTAAAACTTTCTGAATTCTATTTTTACAGTGAATCGCAAAGAGCCCAAAAACCTCGAGAAGCACTCTTCATATCATCCCCAAAACAAGTGTGACTGCAGTATTTCACCGTCTTTTCTGTGGAATTTGCTGTGAAACTTGAAGGTAAAATTTTAAATATCATTTTAAATTGATGGTTTTGTTCTGTCAGCCTTTATAGAGATGTCAGGTTTGCAGGGGTGCAGTGATTTTTTACTAGGTGGATGATATGTGTCCTGCACACATTGCGTTGTATGCATGGGCATGTGCATTTCTAGAATAAAACCATTTAGCAAGTCCTAAAATATTTGGCTATTTCCCTCCTCTAATTTTAAGGCAAAATGTTCAAAAAGTAGGATAGTACCAGATGTAGCTTCTGGCAGTCAATGTTAAGGGTGTGTTTCTGGAAAAAAAAAAATAAGCTAGTAAGTCCAGCCCAACTGGAAGCAAGAGAACTATCCTCATGAGATTTTGAGCCAAAGCTTGCATGTTCAGGACATATGGATAAGCACTAGCTATCCACCTAACCCACCCAAGCTGTAACACCAGACTTTTTGAAATTGGATTTATATCTGTCTGCAAATCAATTTAAGTGGGAAAGTGGAAAGTATGCTATGAAATAGAACTATCAAAAGCTTTTCTTTCATGAGTGTTCGCATAAGGGATGTGCAGTGAATTAGTTTCTCTCTTTCAGAGAAAGAAACTTTCAGCAAATGATGGGCTCAAGCCTGTAAAACCTGGAAAGTCACATTCTTTAAATCACTGAAATGTCTTAGGAAACAAAGTCACACTTTTAAGAATATCTTAGACTTATAGGAGCATAAACTTAGTTGGCTTTCACTTTTGAAACTGGGATTCAGCCTCCACAGTGACTTTGAGCATTTTATCCAGTCTTTTTCTGAACATTGCTTTTAATCTTTGTGACCTGTTGGGTGACAGTGAGAGCAGGCTGCAATGTATGCTGTGCATCTTGCAGAAGTGACTTTATTAATTTAAATGTTTTATGGGAGGTGAAATGAGCCAACACTTTCTTATATATTTTATGCACAGACAATGCATGTAAATACGTATAAATATGCATGAATATATACACATACACTCTACATATATGCATGTGGGGGTGTATGTGTACATGTGTAATGAACAGTGACCAACAAGTCACCTTATTAGCTGCTCTACAGTCAAAACAGGTCAGAAAAAAAACCTTCCTAATATCACAGTCCTGCGGCACCAGGAACTGTGTGAACAAGCCATGGCTTAGATGGTAATGTTGTCCCAGATAACTGAATAATGTCTTCCAAAGAGACTCTGAATTAATTTTTTTTATTTTTTTTTTATTTTTTTTTTTGTCCCTACACTCCAATTGTTTCAAATGTAAAATAAAATGTCATCATCTTCCAGGCATTCCAAAAAAAGAACAAGAAAAACCCATCAACATTGCAAAGAAATAAATATTGGGATGGTACCAGGCTGAATTGCTGGCAGTCAGTGTAATGGGTGTGTTTCTGGAAGGGAAAGAAATAGGCCAGCTTTTTCTCTGCATAACCACAGTCATTGTCTATCATAAGAGCATAACTGATTGATAAACTGTTAGAAACAATTTTTTTTCTTTGTGGTAAAAGCTGTGATCTGCTACCAATTTGTCAGCTTGTTCTTTTAGCTGCCCCCTTAAAAACACACAAACAAACAGAAAACCCCTTATTTATAGTTGAGATTCCCCATGACAGCCGGTCATTGTTTCAAAGCTTTCAAAAAAAAAGTTAAGATTAATGGTGCATGTTCCCAGATGATACTTTTTCTAAGTTCATTTATCCCAGAATAAAGATACTTGTTTCTAAAAATACATGGTGGAAAGCTGTCCCATAAAACAGCATCAAAGCTTACTTGGTTTTGCTGGTATTTAATTTTTCATTACTCTATCAAAGTTTTGCCCACAGATCTCTCTGCAAACATTCAGATTTGCAACATGCCATTCTTTCAGTCACATTTGCATTAGACTTACACTAATCTCCCTTTGGGGGCTTGTTTTCATTTACCACACTTGTACTTTCTATCCTGAATCATAGTGGACATTTAAAAACTGGTGGTGAAGTCAGCTGCTTCGGTCTTTTACACAGCATGGCGCTGTTTTGCCGCAAACCATAAATCTTCCATCAGTAGCATCTCATGTCATCAGGAATCACTAAGCAATAATTTCTTCCAAATGGCACCAAGGGCAAGTTTATTATTTTGTTACTGGTGCTATTCATTACAAATATATTACAAACTTCAGAAGCTTGCCGTTAGCCGAAACAATTTATAGAAATGCAATGCAGAGCCATTAGGGGATGCAAGGCAAAGCAATTAAAGGATTCATTCTTTCCACAGTCATCAGAAATTCCCTGAAAAGCCTAAATATTGTCTTTTTTCCAAGAAGGTACTTTATCAGTGTTGTGCTGAGAATCTTAGCCCCAGACTTAAGATAAAGGGGCCCCAGAACTATTTGCCCCCTCATCTGTTTGCAAGGTTTGTGCAATTATTTATTCAGCATGCTTTTTTTTCCTCAAAAACAGATTCCTCAGAACTCTATTTTTAACAACAGTGAAATACCAGCAGGCCAGCTTTTTAAGCCATTCTTATGAGAGCAAAACATTATAGTCACTGTTATAGTTACAAATGCCTCTGACAACCAGGCGTTTCGGACAAGTGCTGGGAGATATTGAGGGTGAGCAAGATTCCTGTGCTGGCACATGCAAAAGTCCATGCAATGGCATAAGGGATGCACATGCACCAGATTTTGCTCTGGGTGCAAAACTGGTGGTCAGAGTCATGGATAATGATCCTAGCAATGATCATCTGGCCACCTGGTAGTGGTCTAGTGAGGTCATCAAGGGCTTTCCACTGACTTCAGAGCAAGTTGAAAATAACTGTAAGTGGGTTTGGGAGTTCTTTGTATCCTCTTTTTCCTCATGTTCCTGTCTTAGGAGGCTCTGGGATTTAAAGAGAAGATTATTATGAAGATAGCAGATTTATTGGCGAACTAGTGTTGTTCTTAACCTAACTCAGAAAGCCAATTTGGTAAGACTGAATAAGAACCATGAGCCTTAACATTACAGATACAAATGAAATTTTTTTTAATAGTTAAAGTGCTGTGAAATCTCTTTTAGGAAGCTAAAAATGCATGTATTTCCTTTACTGTCCTGGCATTCCTACCTTAATGTTGAAAAGATTATTTGAGAACTTCTGAATCAACAAAGATGTAAAAACAAAACAATAAAAAATCTGAGTTGATTGCGGTTTCCTTCTTATTTTTTATTCTTATTCATAACAAGAGAAAAATATCCTTACTTTTACCATTAATAGTAGCAGTTATGAACCAGAAGCTTGGTTCCAAACTGTTTCCAAATGGATGGTACTTACAGTCTTACTCAGGGAGGTACAAGCTTTTCCCAGCTGTGTTTTATGATTTTTGGAAGGGAAAGGGAAGAAAAATGGAGGTTTAGTATTGAGATTCGGAAAGTCTCCAGACATAACTGCAGTTATTTCTGACTTGAGTTTCAGAATGACAATCACACATAAGCAAATCTCGTTTCAGATTTTGTGTCAGGCTCACAATCCAAACCATGCTTGTCCTGGACCCTCAAAACTGTCAAATTTAGGTGGGCACAGGTCAGATTTCAAGTTTGCCTGGATTCTCAGGAGGGACGTGATTTCACATTGAAATTGCATAAAACTTTGTGACTGCTTTTGCAAAGGTCCAACTCTGAAACAGAGAAAAATAATTTAACTTCCAGAGTTCTGTTCTAACCTTAATTCTCAGTCATTTTCAAATTCAGAATGTCTTATTTATACAAATGAGCAGATGATCTCACATCGTATAATATGCAGTACAACCTTGCTTATTCATTTCATGGGAATGTATGTCATAACACCAACATTATTTCTAAGCGTGACCCTCAAACCATCTTTTATGTGAGCATATTCCTTGGGATTTGATGGGTTGTGCTTAAAAACAAAAAGCTACACAAAATTTTTCAGTCATCCTTAGCTTTTGAAAGTGACAGGATGCATTAATGATTACAGCCAATATATATGGGTATAAATAACTACTGAAAAATGCCAACAGCAAAGAATTAGGTAAATTCCTAAATGGTATCTATAAAAAAAAATGTATTGGGGAAAAAACCCACCTATATTGCCAGTATTTACAAGCCTTTTTATTCCTCTCTCAAAACCATGAGAGTGTTATCATTTGGTTTTTGTAAGAGCACTTGTAAAAAAATAAGGTTTTGGAAATGTTGAAAGAAATGCATTTGCATTAATGCTGCTACAAGAAATACCTGTAAAGCAGACACTTTTTTGGTTTGCTTGTGTCCCCCTGCTTACGACATTCTGATGAAAAGTAAAAATATAATTTTCTTAATAAGAATCAGCAATGTGGTCTAGTGGTTACTGGGTTATATTTAGAAGTGAGGGACTAAGAATCAGTGCCTGGCTCATCGGGAGCTTCCTTCTGTCCCTAGGCAAGTGATTTCACTGTTCTTCATCTATGTATGCACTTTTGCTCTTTTGTCCCTCTTTCACATCTTAACTGTAACCTATTCCAACTAGCACATATGCACCGGCATCTCTGGGGGGGTGGCACAATGCCCACTGCAGAAGACTGCCAGTTTAAGCAGTAGTAATAATAATGCATCTGGCAGTAATAAATGCTGCCTTGCAAGTTTAACATGCAGCTTCCATCTTCTTTTGCATCCAAACACAATTCATGATGCTGAGGTGAAACACTTAGGCTAAGAGAAGTGGTCAGAGCAGGAGATGATCTTCCAAGCTTCTGGTCTTCCAAGAGCACTTCATACAGGTGTATGAGCTGTTCTTGCACCTGTGGTAACAAGTTTTGGAAAAAAAGATTGTGCCTCTCTTAATGATGTTTTTCTCTCTGGCTCTTCAGTCAGCTGTCTGAAGACCTTGGTATCGATCATCATTCGAGTATTGATTCTGTCTCTACACTTGAGATTATTTTTCACCATGTTGTGTTTATGTAATACTTTCATCCCAATGAATAACTGTCCCTACACCACCTTCAGTTTCAGTTTTAGTTTCAACTAAAATCCCCAGGAGGTTTTGTTGCATGGACTGAGTATTAAAAACAAAATACAGGCAGTAAGATACTTAGAATAAAATCATAGAATAGTTAGGGTTGGAAAGGACCTCAAGATCATCTACTTCCAACCCCTCTGCCATGGGCAGGGACACCTCACACTAAACCATGGCACC
>NDXB01009442.1:693-20923 GCA_002631895.1 Agapornis roseicollis
CTGACTGCCCCTGATATGGGGGGGGGGGGGTTGGTGATTTGGAAGCTGTAACATAGAAGCACATCCTTGATTCGGAGCAGAAGTGCCGAGTTAATAGTCCTTGGCTTTCTAATTCCCAGGCAATGGTCGTCTGTTGTTCAGCTCCTCAGGATTAACTGCAGTTGGGCATCACTGAGCACGAATGAATGCTTCTGTGGCAGGAAATTCTGCTGACATTTGGTGAATGGCAAAGCCCCAGAGTTTTCCATCTATCCTGCCCTCAGCTCCCTGCACCATGATCCTTACCAGAGTGGGCTGGGACATGAGGAGGTGCAATGCCCGCATGCAGCAGCTCTGGGGACGTGTTCCAGCACATGGGGCTTTGGGGGCAAACGGCTCCTGCAGTGTGACAAGCAGTTGGAGGAGTCTGAACCTCCTCTGGGGCAGCTTGAGGTGAATTCCTCTTGTCCCATCCCTTGTTCCTTGGCAGCAGAGCCCAGCCCCTCCTGGCTCCATCCTCCTCTCAGCCACTTGCAGGGAACCATCAGGTCCCCCCTGAGCCTTCTCTTCTCCATCTGAACCCCCCAGCTCCCTCAGCCCTTCCCCATCACCCTTGGGCTCCAGGCCCTGCACCAGCTCCATTCCCTTCTCTGGCCCTGCTCCAGCCCCTCAAGGTCTCTCTTGCAGTGAGGGGTCCAGAACTGGACACAGGATTCAAGGTGCAGCCTCACCAGTGCCCAGTGCAGGGGCACAATCCCTGCCCTGGTCCTAACGGTGCTGCCGCACTGGTGCTGGCCCAGGTCAGGATGCTGGGGGCTGCCTGGGCACAAGCTGCTCCTGTTCAGCTCCATCAAGCAGCTCCCCAGGTGCAGAGAACAAGCACTTTGGCTCTGCTGCTCATGAAGGTGTTGGTTTGACCTGAACATTTCCTCCTCTTTTTCCCAGGAGGGAACAGCAGGCTGCAGCCCTGCTGAGGGATGAGCTGCAGGAAAGAGCTGCCACATCCACATTCAGGCTGGGACCCCTGCAAGGCTGTGCTTGTCGAGGGAGGCAAAACTATCACTTTGAATGTGCCAATTAATGTGCTTGCTTCTCAGGTGAGGCCTAAACCCAGGTAACTTCTGCCCTGATGATGCTGGTGCTTTGTGTGACAGTGGGAAGTACAACACTCCCATGAGTATGACGCTTGGACTCTCCCTTGGGATGAAGGCTTGTGGTTAGTTTAAAAATGGTAACTCCCCTTTTTTAATGTTCTGAAGTGAAATGTTTCCCTAGGGCCTGAAAACTGTGAGTTATATTTGGTGGACAAAGGTGTCATTTGGACTTTTGACCTGTGTGGCTAACTGCTGGGGCTCTTTATGGCAAACACCAAGCTGCAAGCAAGGAATGCAAGGAAAAAGCTTGGTCAGGGCCTTGAGTGACATAGCCTAGGGTGAGGCGTCCCTGCCTGTGGCAGGGGTTGGAGCTGGAGGAGCTTTAAGGTCCCTTCCAACCCAAACCAGGCTGGGATTCTGGGATTCTCTGAAGTGTGCAATGGTCCTGAGAAGAGCTGGAGCTTCCACCCTGCAGCTCCTGTTCTCTGCTACACCGAATAAGTGTGGTTGTTGGTGACTGTATTCAGGTGGTGATCAATGTCCCCGTTTATATTAAAATGCTTTGAAAGAGTTTTGGGTGTGCTTAATTCAAGGTGTGACCCAAACCCTATAATGCTATGTCTACCTGGAAAATCTGGGTATCTGGGTGTATGTTAGCTTACAGTGTAGCATGGAGGAGTTGGATGTGCACAGTCCTTGCAAAAACAACAAGATCGATGCTCTCAGTTCCCTTGGAGTGAAACATCCCAAACCTGAAGACAGGCAACAAAGTCCATTTCTATGATAAACACCTTTTTACAAACAAGAAGCTGTCCATGGCAAGCAGTGTGTCAGGGCTCCAGGTGAGAAACAGCCTTATTTTGTTCATAAAATGTATGTGATACGATGCAGACTGGGGATATAACTTATGGAGATTACTTAACAGTATATGGAGAACAGGGTGGATGTCTGGTGTGAAGAGGCAGTGCCCCAGTCCTCTCAGACCTCGCAGTGGTACTGCAGAAGGGGCTTCCTCCAGGGCCTCGAAGAGCAGAACAGAGAAGGGAAAGCTGATGAAGAACAATAAATGCAACCGAGATCATTTTCATTATAGAAGAAATTAAACTGTGCATTTACTCTTCAAAACCAGGGCGTTTGAGGAGCCCTCAGTTTCTGAGCAAACGAACTTCATTTCTAAAGCAATTACTTACAGTGGTCTAACTTCTCGGTGTAGGCAAGGCAAATATTAGCCATACAAGAGTCTATTGCTGAGGATAAAGTTAATTATACTAACAGGTGCCTAAAGGTTCAGATCACTTATTTAAAGTGTGAGCATGGGAAATGGTGGTTTAGAAGGATGTGTCAAATCCACGCCAGTTAAATAGCTTTTAATCTTGATAGGATTCCCACTGGTTGTAACTAGAACTATAAAGATTAATTAATACTGTGAATATTTACATTTTCATTGATACTGGCTTCTAATTGTGTGTATCTGCTAATTAGGTGGTATAAATGTTAATGAGAGTTGGAATATTTTATTGTACATCTAAGACCCATCTGCAGGGTTCTGAGATAGCGACTCCTTATTGGTTATAGCAGCCGGTCTCTCCAAACACTGTTGCTGATGTTGCCTTCAGTGGCACATATTTACCTCACTCATGATTTAACGGTAGTGGAGGTGTCAGATTTACCGGGTTTTAATGTGAGAACGCTCCTTTTATCTCCAGCTGGGCAATGATGTATCCTGCATCAAGTCTGTCTCTCACCCAGCCTCTGTACACGGGGTACTTCGTGCACCCACGGCAATGATGAGGGAAGGATTTGCTTCCAGGTCCGACACCGTGGCACTGCATCACCTTCCCAAGCCACAGGACACACCTGGCAGGGTGCTGCTCCCCAGGGCTGCACTGGCCTGATGGCAGACCCGGTGCCAGGGGACAAACCCTGCCGTGCCTGAGCAGGGCACTGCCTTCCAGCCGGCTGTGCCGTGGCTGCGTGGGAAGGCCCCAACACCCAAAATGCCCATCTCCAATTCCATGCCCTTCAGGCTTCTTTGACCTGTTTTCATAAGGCAACAAGACAGAGGAGAAGGCTGAAGCGAGGGAGCAGCTTCGTGTATTTGCGTGTTTATCCAGACACATGCGACAATGAAAGGATGAAACTCGTGTCCTGGTCCCGCTCACACTCAGACCCGAGTGTGCTTTTGGAGTTAAATAGAAACTGCGTTTCTTGCAGCCAACCTGTGTTATAGGCCAAGGGGAATGGCTTGAACCTGCCCCAACAGGGGAGACTGAGCTGAGCTCTGAGGCAGAAGCTGTTCCCTGTGAGGGTGCTGAGGCACTGGCCCAGGGTGATGGCCCAGAGAAGCTGTGGCTGCCCCATCCCTGGCAGTGCTCAAAGCCAGGTTGGACACAGGGACTTGGAGCAAGCTGCTCCAGTGGAAGGGGTCCCTGCCCATGGCAGGGGTTGGAGCTGGAGGAGCTTTAATGTCCCCTCGGAACCTAAACCCATTCCGCGATTCGATGACTATTTAATCCTTAGCTAAGCTCTCCATACATCCTGGTGGTTTGCTCCCTGCCAGGAGCAGGGAAGCTCTCGGCTCCTGAGAAGAGCGGAGTGCGACAGGGGCGAATGGCGCCCGGAGCGCAGAAAGGCGCTTATAAAGCAGGCTAATGGCGTCAGGTCTGATGTCACCACGGCCGGCAAACCCCTTCCCGGGCGCCCCGTTACCCCCGGGGCCATCGCTCACGGCCGGGCTCCGAGAAGGGCCGGGGGTACCCGGCCGCCCGAGCCCCGCCGTGGGGCGGCAGCGATGGCGGCGGCGGGAGGCCCCGCGCCCCTCCCGCCCGCCCTACACAATGGCTGCGCGGGGCACGCTGGGAGTTGTAGTCGTGCGAGAGGCGCGGGCGGCGGCGGGCGCGGGCCGCCAGCCACTCCCGGCGTGCCCCGCGCGGGGTGAGGTGCCCGGATGTGCCCGGCGCCGGAAGAGAAGCGGGTCTGTTCGGGGCCGGCCATCTTGTGCGGCAGCGAGCAGGGCGCGGGGGATCCGGCAGCATCGGAGGAGGATCCCGCCGACGGGGGCCCATCATGCCCGGACACCTGCAGGAGGGCTTCGGCTGCGTCGTCACCAACCGCTTCGACCAGCTCTTTGATGACGAGTCCGACCCCTTCGAGGTGCTGCGGGCGGCCGAGACCCGCAGGAAAGAGAGCGGCGGCGGCGGCGGCGGGAGCCAGGGGGGCGGCGGGGCCCGCGGCGGTCCGGCGGGCGCCCAGACCAACTCCTCCGGTGGGGCCGGAGGCGGCGGCCCGGGCCAGGCGGGCGCCGGCGGTGGCGTCGGCAGCGCGGCCAAGCAGCTGCGCAGGGAGTCCCAGAAGGAGCGCAAGAACCCGCTGCCCCCCTTCGCCGCCTCCGCCGGGGGCGCCCCCGACCGCCGGGAGGAGGGCAGCGGCCAGCCCGGCGCGCCGCTGCGGAAGGAGGGTGAGCGGGGCCGCGGGGGGCTGCGGCGGGGGAGGAGGAGGGCGCCGAGCGCCGCGGCCCTGCCCGGGGCCGCCCCTCGCGTCCCGCGTCCCGCCGCGCACAAAGGAGCCAGCGGCGGCGGGAAGGAGACGGGGGCGGCCCCGGGCAGGGCCAGGCCTTGGGCTGCAACGGCAGCCCCGTGCCCGCGGCGGGCGGCGGCCTCGCATCCACGTGGGGGAGCGCATGGCGGGGAGGCCGCCGGGGCACCGCCGCGGAGGGGCCCTTACGGGCGGGCCCGGGCAGCAGCAGCAGTCCTGGAGCTGCCGTGGCCGTGCGGTCCGGCCGCACGTGGTCCCGGGCGGTGTGTGTCCACGGCCCGGCCCGCGTAAAATGAAGGCGTGGGGTGCCCAGGTGCTGCCTCTGCGGCGGGGCACGGGGGAAGAGCGAGGCGAGCCCAGCGGTGCATGCCAAGCCTAACCTGGTAGGGGTGGCCTGGCGTATTTGGCAGGATGGGTGGCAGAACCTGGGCTTCCCAAAATTCGCCTGGGTCATTTTTCTACCGAGCGGTATTGATAGGAATCGCGTATGTATTTTAATAACAGGTTGTGTGCGTTCTCCACCGTGTTTATGTAAACCTGTGGGACATCCCACACGGGAAGCTATTGAAAACAGAAATCGAAGTGTAAATAGGGTGAATTAATATGATGTGAGCATAGTAGGACACAGCTCTGCGTGAGGAGGGGTAGATTTTGTTTGCGCACGTTGTATCCCGCACAAACTTCATTGCGTGTCAGAATGTGCCGAACTGATTAAATTTGAATCCTTGAAATGGGCCAAAGTGTGGTGACAGCAGTTGACGGGTGGGTGAAGAAATAACTGGCTTGCTGCAGTTTAACTCTATAAATGGCCTTTCCAGAAACGAGGCCAGTTTGGAAGAACACAGTGTTACATGAAAGCGTCTTAATACTTCGTTATTTACTGCAGTGCATGTTGCAGGATAATTCTCTACCACGTTTATGCCCTTTTTGAGAGAGAAAAAGCGCTAATACACCAGTTGTTTTGGAAAGTGGCCTCCCAGACGTTGTTTGGAAACACTTGGTGAGAGCAGGAGTTAGGAACTGTGTCACAATACTCTCTGCTTATGGTTCATTTGTACTTAAGAGTTTTTTCCGTGTGAGGAATGCAATAATTTGTCCCAGGCCAGTGTCCTCTGGGAGTATTAGTCACATTCAGAATTACGGTGGTGTTCCTCACAAGGTAAACCTGAAGCGTGGGTAGGGGCTTTGGCCAACACAAGGGCTTTTGGCACGGCTGGAAGTCCTCGTTTACCTCCTGGTTTTCACATTCATTTTCAAGAACGAGAACTGCTTTGCTATGAAAATCAGTATTTCATGGCTTCTTATAGCTGTGAAACAGAGAAAGTGTGGAACACTGTAGGAAACAAAGCCACTTTCTAGTTTAAAAAAAGTCCCATGTTTTGTGTGGGGCAATAGTTCTGCTATCATAAAGGTGTTTGATGCTATAGTATCGATGAGTTTTAATTCTTGTGTTGACTGTATTTCACTTAAAAACTATTCCGTGGCTTTGTAAAGGTGCAGGTTATTTGTCTGGTGAATTAGCAGTTCAAAGCTTTGTGATACTAAGAAGAAAGAACTTCTATTTTTGATTTGGCTTCAAGCAGGAGCCAGGTTTTTGAGAGCGCAGCAGGGTGTTGAACTCGAAATTCAAAAGGCTTATTCCAGTTCTGCAGCATACCTCCTGTGTGACACCGGCCAGTTTGCCTTCCTCTCCTTGCTGAGCTTTACCTCTTAAAATGAAATGGTCCTCTTGGTTTGGGAGTCCTTTTCAAAGCAAGTCTTAGTGAACTTAACCCTTGGGTTTCCTCAGGGAGTGAGGATTACTTAGCCAGCGATGTACCTCATGCAAGCTTGATGTTAACTACAGCTTGTAAGGTAAGAAGACATTGTTCATTTGGGTGTGTTGGCTTGGATATCATTACAACTGTAACTTCTTTAGCCCCACCCAAATATGACATTGCTTGTTAGGCAGGACCTGCTTCTTTAAAACATTTAAGAATTGGCAGGTTTAAAATCGAAGGATAATTCATAATTCTTGAGCCAGCTTTGGTTTGTTTAGTGCTTTATTCCTAACTATTTTGACAAGGAAAATGGTGTAACAAAGCAGTAATTATTTGCCCAGGTTTATCTAAAGGAGGCTAAACAGGCCTTTGGGATAAGTAGGAAAGAAAACTGTGTTTAAGATCTTTCAGATGTCTAAGAAGAAGATAATGGGAAGGTAGCATTTAAAATAAACCCTTTTTAGAAGGCGTAGAGAGTGGGGGAAGAACAGTGGCACAGTGTATTCTTAAGCTGGTTTAAGTACATACCCAAGGAGGTGAGTCTGGCTCTGGCAGGAGCTATACTGGGCTGTGAGGATCCATGTGAATGAGAACGCTGTTAGTCATTGAGCAGTACCTGCTGCACATCAGCACGCGGGTGGCACCTGCCTGAGTTTGAGTAGCTGCCCAAAGCAGTTTCACAGGAGGACATGGTGTGATGAAGCAGGGTGGCTGTCAGAGGGTCCAGTGTGGTGATGCTGACTTTATTTTGCTGCGCATCAAAATAAAAACCACTTTTTTTACCTGAAAAGCACCTTTTGGAGAGAAATAAATACCTTGCTTGCCTTGAGCCTTCTTTGGAACTTGACCCTATTGCTTTAACACAGATTACTCGCATATCTAAAGGTTTTGTTTCTTGCAGTATTGTAAGAGTTTGCAGTTGCACAAAATCCAGTTTGATTGAAATGCTGTGTAAAAATGTGAATGAGAAGAGTCGGATAGCTAGAGTGACTTAGAGCTTCTCAGATTATCCAGGCACAAGGCTAGAAGAAAAGCTTCAATTCCAGCTTACCTTCAGTACTGTTTTATGGTGTTACGCGTGGTATCTGTCCCCGAGCAGCTCCACATTCCGTTGATGTGTTTCGCCTCATGTTTCAGGGATAAGACGCATTGGCAGGAGGCCTGATCAGCAGCAGCAGCAGCAGGGTGAAGGCAAACCGATTGACAGGAGACCGGAGAGACGACCTCCTCGTGAGCGCCGCTTCGACAAACCTGCTGATGAGAAAGGAGAAGGAGGAGAATTTTCTGTGGATAAGTAAGAATTCTGCCTTGCATGACAAAAAAGCTTTGACAGGAAGGGGCTGTCCTGCCTTCTGCTGCCAAGTTAAAGCAGATTGATTCAAAATTAAATGGGTTGAATTACATTTTTGTCAGTCACAAGAAGAGCATGTGTTACCAGACCATAGCACTTTTCCATGATTTTGATACCACCTTGACTCAAGTTTTAGACTGGAATGAGCTAAGATGAGCGGTTCCATGGGTGTAACTGAAAATAGGGTTTAAATCATTGATACCCACCATATCTCTCTAAATCTAGCAGATAGCTCTGGAAAGGAACCCATGTGTAGCGGTTGCCTGCAGCATGAGATTTGTTTGCTCTTATGCTGTTGCTTAAATCCATACAGCTGACTTCAAGCCAATAAAAGTTGTCCGTATAGGTGTGTACATCTTGGCTGCAGCGGCTTCAGATCTGGAGGTGAGAAGCCATCTTACATCAAGGCAAAATTTGCAGGTATCATGAGGGATCCAGAATTGAAGTGTTCTGAAAATAATGTTCAAATACTCAAATTTTAGTAGCCAAAGATAAAATCATTTTAAAGTAAGTCGGATGAATGTGAGTTAAGTGGAAATTGTTGTATCAGCTAGTTATGGAACACAGTACAAACACTGAATTTTGGAGTTTAGTGCCAGGAGATGCAAACAAACAGTAATCCTTCTGAGCATTATTACTTATGTGGGTTTATTCAGTGTAACAGTATGTCACTGAAACTAATGCCTGTACACAGCTACAAACAGTAATTACCAAAGGAAAAGTAAGGAAATAAAACTCCCAAAAGACAGAAAAAGAAAGTCTGAAAAAACGTGTTGTAAACTTCAGGAGGTGAAATACTCACATTTGACTGTTCCATGCTAGACCCATTATTGACCGACCTATGCGTGGACGTGGTGGACTTGGCCGAGGACGTGGCCGTGGCCGTGGCATGGGCAGAGGAGATGGGTTTGACTCTCGTGGCAAGCGTGAATTTGACAGACATAGTGGCAGTGATAGATCGTAAGTCTTTAACTTTTTCTATTGTTAATGTGGCTATTCTTTATAATTAATATACATTTTAATAATTGCTTTTGAATTTCTGTCTCTGGACACTATAATGTTAACTCAGTTTTGTTAGTTCTGTTTCACATTCACATTTCAGCGGCCTAAAGCATGAGGACAAGCGTGGTGGCAGTGGATCACACAACTGGGGAACCGTCAAAGACGAGCTAACGTTAGTAATCTGTCATTGCTCAGACAACTCTTAGCAGAATGTTAATCAACCCTAATTCTAACTGCTTGCAAAATACAAAGATTGAGCTGCCTTTTTTGCCTTCGATTTTGGTAATTTTTGCTATGCTATTAAAGCAGCCTGTGCAGAACGTAGTAAAGGAACAATTTCTTGTAACACAAGAGATGGCTTTGCTGTTAAAACAGGATTTTGGGGAAGTTTTGCATGGAGGGTCTTGTGCTGTTCGTTTTTTTTTTAATACCTCTTTTACTTAATAGAACAATTTAACAAATTTGATCAGGTTATGCATGCTTTTTTTTATGAGTATTACATTGAAACCAGAATTTTTAATACCCAAGCTCATGTTGTGCTTGAAAACAGGAGGCTTTCAGAAGGGGTGTTAGTATATGTTGGGGAAAACCTTTAGGAAGGTGAATGTAAAAAACACAAAGAGCACCAATCCTTAAATAAGTAGTTTTTAAAGCAGACTGACTTGTCTAAGTTCACTGTAGAACTTAGTAATTAATCTTATGTCGCTTTAAAGAGGGATGAACTCTTAAAAAGCCAAACTCCAAACATTATGTAATTGCAGTGAATTGGATCAGTCGGCTGCAACTGAGGAAACGCCAGAGGGAGAGGAGCATCCGCCTGCTGATTCTGAAAATAAGTGAGTACCACTCCTCCTAATGCTCTTCGCTTCAGAGGCAGCATTACTTTGCCTTTAGCTTCTAATACTTGTTCCTACTTCTTTTACCTAACTCAGATTCTGCTCTCTTTAGCAGGTAGGAAATGAAGCACAGTGCTGCTGAACAGCTGTCTCTTTAAAGTCTGTGTGTCAAAAAATTGTTATCTTAAAACTTTTCATTAGCGTCATGCAGACTTTTAGATCACTTTCAAATTTAATGATTAGTAATCAGTTCTAATAGGCTTAGGGTCTGCGGATTGCATCTCCTAAATACCAAATCCAGAAGCATCTGTGCTCGTAATTAGGTAGAACCACCAAGCAAAAGGGACAAAATGTTCCTCTGCCAGTGGAGGGCAACTGTTTTTTAAGCTTAGTTCTTCAAACCCAGTGTTGAGACAGTGTGACCAGCCTGTGGGAGAAAGGTGGTATCCCTTTAATTCTCCAGCTTCTGTGTGCTAGCCTCAGAGAAGCTCACTTGATTGCTTCTTATTCCACTTGGACACCTCATACATCCAGTGACTGGATGAGTGAAATAGAGTAACTAGATAAGCAGAATGAGAAAGTGACACAGTTGATGTAAAAGCATGATACAAACTTTGATGGTAGCATAGTACAGTAAAAAGTTGTTTTAATGAGGGATGTGCTTTATGGTGGATTCAAAAGAAAAGGTCAGAGAAGATGAATTTTGAAATACTTGTTTGCACAAGATTTCTAATTTGCAGTTTGCTGTAGCTTGGTTTCCTCATTTAAAGAGAATGCAGTTATTGCATAGAGAGTAAGAAATGGGTTAGCTTAACTAAAAGAAGACCAAGTGTTACTGTCCAAGGTTGTGGTGGTCCAAGGTTAAGGTCAGCTTGTATACAGAAGTAGTACGAGGATTTGTAAGGAAATACAGCTGGAGCATTGGTCAGGGAATGCAAGCTAGCTAGTCTTTGAAAAAGTTACATGTATTGGAAAGCTGGATGTATTCAATTTGCTCTGACTGCAGTATTTCCTGGACCTTCATTAGTAGCAGTGTGCTGGTCCTTCCTCAGATCTGCAGAAAATGCGGATTTCTTAGTTTCAGTCATAGCAAGCCTGTTGTAATCCGTGCTTTATAGAAAAGCATCTTTACATGGGTTAGTTTCAAGTTGGCTGTTTTGATGTGGATCTAACCTAAACGCTTCAGCAGAACTGTAGGATATTTTACTGCAGTAAAATGTACAGAATGCTGAGAGGTAATATTTTGGCCTTGAACAACAAAAACCCTTCTGAATATATACCATGTAAAAAAGTATTCTGTAGGACAGAATAGAACATAATGGAAGTAGAGCTATTTTGATTTAAAACCTCTGCATTTTTACATCAGAATTAATGGCTACAAAATGAAGACCTTTCTGCTTAAGTTGAGGCTTTCATGATCTTTTTGCATTACATACATGGGACCAGTTTTCTATAAATCAGAAATGCAGTTGCATAAACACACAAAGGGGAGTCCCTACAGGATTGACTACCTCTGTAGCTGGAACATGATCTGTTATTGAGCATAGTGTGTGTGTGTTTTACATAAAAATAGCTCTTTGGCAGAAGGTAGGGGCCCCAAACGTTTACAATGAGGTGATACATTGTACAAGTAGTTAAGTTGTATGCTCTTGTTCTTTTCCAGTTAGCTGAAAGTAAAAACAGTTTCAGTTAGATAGGAAATTAGTAATTGTCTTTGGCTCAATAAAGGAAGCAGGATATCCAAGGCTGATTAAATCCTGTTACTTAAAAACTAATGAGCTTGAAAACAGTGGTGAGACCAAGCTGTTTCTCACTGCTTTAACCTGAACCTCTGGGGGAGAGGTAACTCAAAAAAAGGGGGGGGAGGAAGCTCCAAACAAGTCCATTGCACAAGTTAGGCTTTCATATTTGTAAAGAAGATTGTCATTTACATGGAGAACAGACATCATGGGGCTGTGCTTACCCTTTAGTTGCTCAGAGGTGTCTGGCTGGCTGTGTATGGTTTTGGCACTGTGGCTAAAGGAGATGGGTTTTCATATATAAACCTCTTAACGGCTAAATACTAGACAGGCTTTTATAATCTACTCACAAATAACAACTGATTTTGAATTTATTGTATCTGGAATGTGAGTTCTATAATTCATGACCGATAATCCATGAATTTACTGCAGAGAGAATGAGGTTGAAGAAGTTAAGGAAGAAGGCCCTAAGGAAATGACCCTGGATGAGTGGAAAGCAATTCAAAGTAAGGATCGTGCAAAAGTTGAGTTCAACATCCGTAAACCAAACGAGGGTGCTGATGGGCAATGGAAAAAAGGATTTGTTCTTCACAAGTCAAAGAGCGAGGAGGTAAAGTGGTTTTTAATACTTGTTAGTACCCAGATTGTGTAGGTTTTGCCACTGATGTGCACTTCCTGGAGTGAAAGCTTCATTCCTTGAGACACTGACCTGTAACTAAAAGCTTGTGAAGTGGCAACAGCATTTATCTTATGTAGACTTTCTTATTGTGGTCAGTTTTAGCAGTTAAGCAATGCTTAGGTTGGTGTATACTGTGATATAATCCAGGGATAAGGCTGGAATACCGCTGCATCTGGGCAGGTAACTTTGTAAGGAGAGCTCCTTGGTGAGCGTTTTAGAAGGGGGTTGTCAAAATCAAATTTATCTGCATTTTTCCTTTTTCTTAAGAAAGCTTATGCTATTTAGGATTTGTTTGTCTTATGCAGTACACAGACTTACAGTGCTTGCTAAACACAGTGTGAGATGGAAGAAATACTGGTTGTGTCTTACACAGTTCACATATTAAGATGTCTGTCTTACCTTTGTAACATGGGTATCTTCTCATTTTGTAATATTACATTGAAGTTTTTGAGAGTCAGGGTGATGTGTTTGTATGCTTCAGTGATGTTCAACATGGTTGCTGTACAATTGGAGTTTCTCAGACATACTCCTGTCATAGCAGGATTTTCATTCTTCTGTTCCAGGATAGTGCAAGTGGCAAGGAGAGACAAAACTTTCACTTCAGAAGGAAGAGAAGTGCTGAGAGCTCTGGTTTTTAATGCGGGGCTGCTTTAATCTTTGGGTTTAGCACTGTAATGTATTCAGTGCCCCACTTAAGATATGGGTGGCCTGCAGCTTTGTGTACCAGATGGTTCTGACTGCCTTTGAAGCAGTGTTCTGTTTGGTCTGCTAGTATCTATTTCTGCTTTTTCACACCTTGTCAGTGTTTTCTTGTAAGCTGGGGACACAATACTGAGGGGGAGGCACTGCTCAGTACTCTTCAGTGAAAACTCCCATTTCCAATCTCATTGAACTTAGAATGGGTTTGACTTTGTCGTAGTCATGCTGTTTTCTTGCCTTGCTGTGTATGTTCTTTTAGTTCTTGAAATGATTGTGTATCGTTGTGTTTACCTTAAGCTGTTCAGTGAAGTGTTCATTAAACAGTGCTTTCTCTGGCTCGTGTAGAAAAGGGAAATGGATTTAGACTTAATGGTGCTATATGTTAGAAGACTACATTTTAACAGAAATACTTCTGTACTTGACTAAGATTTGCTAAACCATTTCAAGTTCCCCCAGCTCCAGTTCCTCTAAACCGGATATATTTGGCATTTAGTCAGCTGAAGACAGTCTTTTTAACATACACATGTGTATAGTAATGTAAGAACATGGTGGTACTCTGGATTTCAAAGCTAGAAGGATCCACACTCTCTTTCTATTTGAAAACACATTGGTAGTCAGTCCCAAAAAACCCTCTAAACCCAGTGAGAAGAACTAATCGCATTACTTCCATGGAGGAACTGAGATGGTTACTAGATTGTTCTGTTTGAGAGGTGTGTTGCTTGTTTCTAACAGTATCACTTAAGATGCTAACAGCCTCTTGCTGTGTAAGCATAGAATTGAGATATTAATAATATTGCCTTTAAATTTAGAGGCTTTCAGCCTGCTTTTGGTGTGTGTCCAGCAGATGCGTTTCCCCATTTCGCTTACTCATTGTTCCCTGATCCTGTGGGAAGCAGTATGGGGTTTTTGGCTCAGTGTTATGGCAGAACAGCTCTATCATACAGGTGTTGGGAAAGCCTTTGCTGTGGCTCCTTTGTGAGCAGGCTTAGGTGGAATACTCAGAAGTTACAGGCAAAACCTGCCAGTCACCTGCTGTTCTTTTCCTGTTTGTCCTCTTGGACATACTTGTGAGTCATGAAGTTAAGGCTAATGTAAGGCTTCTCTGATTCTTATTTATGAAGGAGTTGATGTGTGGAAGTGTCTTGGTTTATAAGTAAATTCGGCGTTTCAGTCCCAGTGTTCTGTACCTTATGGCTGAAAAAGCACAGTGTGACCCCATGTATTTGAGTTGTTGTGATGACCACCCTCATCCCTGTGGTTTGAGAACTTCTGGGAGGACGCTCTTGGAGTCTTTGGGAAAAGTGAGTCTGAGGATCTGGTACTGTTCATGTTCCCTAATCTTGTGAAAGTGCCGCCTTCTTCATTCTTGTGCCCTTCATTGAGGGGTGAAACACTTTACCCTGTCTGAGGTCTCTTTTCCACATTTGCTGTACAATTATCAGAAAGTGATGCTTTGTATAAAATGATCTCTTAATACTGTCTCAGATTCTTGCTGTTCTAATACAAAATCCATGTGTCATGGCAGCCTGAGTCTAACGAGACTCTTTCCAGGTGATTGGGTTATGCCATAAAAGAGGTCTTCTCTTTTCCTTCTTGGCAGCTGATTTAGTGGCTTCTGTCTTACAAGTTCTCCTGGTGCAGCTGAACAAAGCATGGCAAGGAGTTATATTGTGGAGAGATCTTGAAGCTTGCTCCAGAAGCTGGATGCAAGTCTCCTGGAAAGACTTGATAGTAGATGAGATCCTACCTGATGCATCTGCTCTGCTGTGCCTCTTTCCTGTGCCTTCATACTTTCGTGCTAATCTAATCGCTTTTCTAGAGGAGGCTGCAGTGGGAGACTTGAGAGGCATGGTTTGGAAAAGGAACAGGTCATCTTCTCCAGGTTTGGAGAATGACTCTTGAATCAAGGCTGTGCAGGAATCTCTTTTCAATAGCAGCAGTTCTAAACATCCCACCATCTTATCTGTCCAGTTCTGTGCCTGATGGTTTGAGGTGCTAGAGATCAATCATTGTGCATGCATGATCTCTATTAAAGCTGCCAGCAGCTCTTGATGAACTCTTTTGTTATCAGTTCTGAAACCTCTCCTTGTCTCTGTGCCTGTGGTCTAGTCCATCCGCCAGTCTCTGGATGCTTGCACAGCTGTTGATCTCATCCTTCTGCCGTTCCACGTGCTCAGTGACATCTGTATCCAGCAAGCTCATGTGACCTTATTACCTGTTGTTTCTGTATGTAGCTGAGTCTCATTTCTTCCTTTTGTTTTCTCCCTTTGTTCCTTTTGTCACTTTGGCGTGGACACACAACTTTCATCAGACAAAGGCGATGACAGAAATGCAGGGGAGTCTGCTGGAGTCAAATGAGGTACTGATCCTTTATATCTAACCAGTAATACCTGTGTTTTGATAAGACCCCCTTCTGAAACGAAGGTCCGGATATACAAAAGTCACCAAAATAGAGACTACAAGTATATAAAACACAGCTTTTCTGTCCATGCCTGTTGTCTAACTTGCACCATATAGGACCCTTCAATACCCCTGCTGCTAACTGAGCTGAATTCAAACCTTATCATAAATGCTTTTGTCAGGAGTCTTTATTTTTCTGTCATTACTGTTGTTATTCTGTATCTTGCTGTCTGCTTTGGCCCCCTTTCCTGTAGTAGCTTGTTCCTAACTTTTGACAGCCTTCCCCAAGACCCATGAGTGCAGCAAAGCCTTCAAGAAGCTGTCAGTTGTTAGATCAGAGCACTGCTGAGAGTTGCCAATACATATCAATGAAATGCTTCCAAAGATGATTCAGAGTAAGCAATTTGTGCAGTATGTCTGTGGCTCTTGTCACCAGAATGATAGATGTGTGTGAGGAGAATATGCCAAGTATTTTATTGGTGTTTTCAATTAGCTTTAGTTACTTTGGATAAAGAAGTTGTCAGGTTATGCACAGGATTTACTGTTTGTAGGTTTGGTGGTTAAACCAAAGTTAACGTTGTGAAAATACAATGGGTTTGGTGGATTTTAGTGTTTCTCTTTTAAGCAGTAAACATAGGGAAGGGAATACACAGAATTAATGTACAAGTTCACTGCTGTTATGTCTCACAGAAGAGAATGTCATAACTCCCAGTAAGCTGAAAATAGAATCAGTGATGAAAACTGTAGATAAAACACTTAAGTAGTAAGACAGGAATCAAAGCTGTAACAGAAGGTATTGTGTGCTGGTTTACAAATAGGTGTACCCATGTTTGAGTAGTGCCATGTCAGGCTGAGGTGTGAATGACTTTGCTCTGAGAAATAACTTGCTTAGGCTGACTTCCCCAGTTTGGAAAGGAGATCTCTTGAGAGAATGGTGTACAACTCAAGTCTATGAAATCAGGAGTGGATGGGGTCTGGTCAAATGGAATACACCCCAGTGAAACCTGCTTGAAGTAAAGCAGCATGGAGGGCTGTTTCTCATTGTGCCTGATCCAGCTGCAGGACATTGTGAAGGCCACAAATACAGCAGTGCACAGAAAGGTGTAATTAGTTTGGTGGGGGAGAAGGGTCTTTATAGCTTTGTCCATCCTCGTGCTTGGGGCTGACTCATGGAATCCCTGAAAGCAGCTTGCAGCCTTTTGATGCAGACCTGTGTATCCATTGGCTGCCTTATGGAGCATCCACAAACAGTAATTAAAGACTATGGGGCTTAATTGCACAATATGTTGCCTTTGAAAGTCAGCATATTGTGTAATTACACCACAAGAAGAGTAAGTTAGGAGGCTTCAGCTTGCATGTTGCACTTCTATAGGAGAAAAACAAGCAAATTGGTAATTGCTGTGCCAGAAGTTGGGGGCTTTTAGGGAAAGGAAGTTAAAACCTTGGTCTCATCCAGTTTGCCATCTGTGAAGGTGCCAAAACCTGACCTACCACTGGAAAAACTATCTGTACAAAATAGGAAAGAATAATTCCTTTAAAAACACTTTGTTCTTTTTGTGTTCAGTGTAATTGAAATATTTCAGTGTCCTGACTAACAGCATTTATGGTGTTAGATGTACACACCTAGCTCCTCAAGTCTGGGATGCACTGTGAACAACTAGCAGTAAGGCAATGTTGTATCCTGCTGAGACTCCTGTTTTGCAGTGCATTTACTGAGGCTGGTTCTCTGTTTTAGCATTAATGTTTCAGCTATCTTGGTTACATTGTGTTTGAGCTGCGTTTGCCTCCTGTGCTGTTTGGTATGGCTGATGCAAACCAGTGAGGGGCTCTGGCCATCTCTCTGGTGTTAAATATCTATATATTCATAAGCTGTGGCTGCCCCATCCCTGGCAGTGCTCAAGGCCAGGTTGGACACAGGGGATTGGAGCAAGTTGCTCCAGTGGAAGGGGGCCCTGCCCGTGGCAGGGATTGGAACTGGATGTGCTTTAAGGTCCCTTCCAACTCAAACCATTCTGTGTGTGGGATTCTGTGATCCAAGGTTGAGGAAAATGGAGAAGTGTAAAGTACCCATTGAGCAAAATAAAGATTGGGTAATCAAGTAAGTATTTAAAAAGAACAAAATGAACTTAACAGAACTTGGAATATTTCTGGGAATGTGAAGGAAAAAGTGCTAGAAAATGAGGTTCTCTGCTGGCTTGGTGATAGTGCAGTCTCATATAAGCCTAAACATGTTCCCTGGATTATGGAAATGCAAGATACCTGTTTGCTCAAGTGCTCGTTTAACTACCTGCCTGCGGTTTTGTTGTTTGCACAAGTGGTATAACTTGACTCCTAACAATTCCTGCATTTTTAACTTGAATCAGTCCTCAATTTGAGGGTGCATTTGGAGGTGAACACATGTGCTATGGTGGTAAGAGTGCAGCTACAGATGGAAAGGCTCCTTTGGCGATGTTTTTTCCTGACTCATGAAGCAACCCTCATTTCAGGCTCATGCTGAGGACTCTGTAATGGATCATCACTTCCGCAAGCCAGCAAATGATATTACATCCCAGCTGGAGATCAACTTTGGAGACCTTGGCCGCCCCGGACGTGGTGGCAGAGGTGGACGGGGTGGCCGAGGACGTGGTGGCAGGGCCAGCCGTGGAGGCAGAACTGACAAGGTAAGAGGCTGCAGCTTTTAGCTGCAGAGGAGTTTGGTTTCAGTTGTTGTTACTGTTTTCATTCATACAGTTTTAGGTATCTTATTCCTGGGGCAGTTGCTCTGACAACAGACACCACCTTTTAATACCAAACATCTATTCTTACAAGTTTACTTTAAACTAGGTTGCTGTTAGGACAGAAGGATGAATGGTTTTTATAAAACACAGGGAAGGTGAGGAGTAGGTTGGATTTAAAGGAAGTGTCCCATCTTTGTATCCAAACCTAAAAAATGACTCTTCAGTATGGACATGAATGTACTGTGAGATGCATCTGTGTGTGCCAGAGCAGAACTGCAAGCGCTGGAGCTGTTTTCAGACACCATCAGGATGGTGTATCCGCACTGTGACCTGTTGGGAGGGAAGGACTGCCTTTACACCTGCTTGGATTTGGGTGGTTAAGGAGTTTCTCTGTGGAAATCAGACTCTTGGTGCTTTTTTTGTTTTCCTAATCTGCAGTTGGGTTTTTTACTCTTCTAGTCTGAGAGTACTAAGGAAATACTCCAGAGAAGTACTGAACAGGGTTAGGGAGGGCACATGTGAAAGTGAAGTGCTGTAGCATAGCTAACAGGAAAGATTGGATTTACTATGGATCACTTATTTGGCTTAAATGCATCTAACCATATGGTTACTAAACAATGAGTTCAGTCTGTACGGTGTGGCCTTCGTCACGTAGACCAGACTTAATCAGTTTTGTCTCTTCTGGGACACTTTCCCACGATTACTTCAAGTTTTAGGGTTATTAGTTAGAAAGCTCTTCTTGAGAGAGTTTTAAGGAGTTGAAGTTAAATGGTGGTGTTTGCTCTGAGTTGTCTCACTGATACATGAAGCGTCTTGTTTCAAGAATGCTGTCATGAAGTGGTGAAACAGTTTCCTGCAACGAACTTTAACTTTGCCTGTTTCCTTCCAGTTGGTGAAGGAGTTCGATGTGATCCACACACCCAACCAGGTTAGTGGTCTTCAGTGGTACTTGTGTTAACTGCAAACAAGGTTCTCCTCCTTTTGCAGGAGCTGTAACTTCTTCTCTGGTAGATAAGGCTTTTTTTTGACTTGCTTTCTGCTTTTGTGGAATGAGCAACTGGCAATACTAAGGCTTTGTACCTTAATAGACTTAAGGCCTTGCTATTCCTTTTTAACTCCAGCTTGTGGGCTGGTGCTTCTGCAGTGTCTCAGTCTTGCCTCTAGGTGTTGATACAACTTTTTCGGAATGGTTTAAATATATCTCTTGAGACATGAGTATGTTTACAGGAAATGCCACTGTCTTGGCTCTTCCACATCTCTCATGGACAAAGTGAAGAGTATTCTAAACCATTTAATTTCTGCATTTCATTGCAGCACTGGTTTCAGGTGTGGGGCAGAGCCTTAAAAAAGCCCTGGGAAGTGCTGAGTTGATTCTTGCTCAGTGTGTGAATTCCTGGGGATAGGTTGGCCCAAAACTACTCTCTGTCAACAGCTAGTTTGTGACTAGTGTCTGAAATCTAATTTGTGCTACAGACTGGCTTTTTCTCTTAACACTAGAGACACATCCCTTGCTAAGGATTGATGGCTATGTGCTAGTAGAATAGTGTAAGCTCATATGTAAGGATGCCTAAGTATGGAAAAAGACTTATCTTTTATGATAACCATGTGCGAACATGGTCTGTTTGCTTATAATGCCTCTTCATGTGGCTTTGATTCAGAAAGTAGTACAAAAGACTTTATAGTGCTTGGAATAAAAACGTTGCTTATGATGGAGGGGGAAAAATGGCTCTTGCAGTGATTTGTCCAGTGCTAGATTCTTTACATCCTAGTCTTCCATGCTCTGAATAGGATTCATTCAGCATAATGAGTGCAAGGGCTTGGTGCTGTATGAAGAGTCAGAATCATGGTAGAGCTTGATGCTGCTGCAGGTAATAACTTTCTGATGTTTCTCTTTCAGTCAAGTGCTTCTGCTCCTGATGTAGATGACCCAGAGGCTTTCCCAGCTCTGTCCTAAACTGGATGTCATAAGCCACCCCTGCCCTCGTTGGGCCTTCCTCTCCGAGGCTTGCATGCTTAAGGATCCTAAACAACTAAGAAATTTAAAAAACAAAACAAAAAAAAGAAAAAGGAAAAAAAAAAAAGAGACTGTCATTCATACCATTCACACCTAAAGACTGAATTTTATCTGTTTTGAAAATGAACTTCTCTCGCTACACAGAAGCAACAATATGGTAGTCAGTTTTGTATTTAGAAATGTAATGGTAGCAGGGATGTTTTCATAATTTTTTCAGAGATTATGCATTCTTCATGGATACTTTTTTGTATTGCTGCTTGAAAATATGCGTTTCCAAACTTGAAATATAGGTGTGAACAGTGTGTACCAGTTAAAAGCTTTCACTTCATTTGTGGTTTTTATTTGGTTTATTCAGGATTTTAGACATTTCCCCCCCCCCCCCAAAAAAAAAAAAAAAATCAAACCTGGCGTCTAATCCTTCCCACT
>NDXB01009442.1:29966-48080 GCA_002631895.1 Agapornis roseicollis
GGGGGGGGGGAGGGAGTTAGAAGGAAAAGAGGGTACAATTCACCTTCACAGACATGTAGCTCTTGGCCCACGTAGCGTTGGCTGGGTCTGGAATGGCTTTGCTCTGCCACTGCGGTATGAGTATGGTGAGGAGTGAGTGTAATCTGCAGGTGGAATTAAGTGCCATTAGAACCAGGAGTGCTGCTACCCACAGCGCCGAGCTGGGATGTGCACTTTGTGCATGTGACAACCAAAGAGCTCAGTGTAACTGAATCTGCCTTGGCAGGGACCTATGGGGAGCAGATTGGTGCTGGCTGATGGGGTAGAGCAGCTCTTGAGCAGATGCTGCTCAGCATCATCCTCCTGCCTGAGGCTTGTCTGTGGTAGCCAACAGCAGCCCAATGGGCAGAGCTTGCTGGATACAGCCATGATCTCTGGTCCTGGAGAATGGCTGGGAACATCTGTGTGTTCCTCCAAAGGAAACCAGTTCTTGATCTTTACCTTTGCTCCCATATTGATTGCCAAGGGTTTACCTCTCCAGGTTTGTTTTTGTGGAGGCAGGCAGGCTCTAGCTTAAAATACACTATCTGCATGAAATGAGGCTGTATTTTAACCTCTGTGGGTTATGTGGGTTATATGAAGCCCTTATTCAGAATGACCCTTACTGTTCCCCAAGAGGTCCTGAAAGGACATGACCATCCCTTCTTATAACAACTCCATGTTTTATTGGAAATGATGGATCCACTCACGCTTTTCTTGCTGGAGGCATGGAACAGATGCAGGCTGAGAAGATGAAGATGCTGCAGGTCAGCACAACAGCCATCCATTCCCCAGCACCTGGAATACAGAACACCTCTACTAGAAACATAAAGATCTAAATGTGCTACTTCAAATGGGAGGAGAACTGAGGCCTGGTTTGTATTTGAGCTCATAAAACACACCCAGGTTTTGGGGGTTTGAAATCCAGGGATCTGTAAAGACTGTTGGGGACAGCAGCACTTTAACACAGCAATGTCTACCAGTGTCTATTGAGATCTATGGTCCACAGCCCAGACCATGTGGTTCATAGAGGCACAGAATCACAGGGTGATGGCCCAGAGAAGCTGTGGCTGCCCCATCCCTGGCAGTGCTCAAGGCCAGGTTGGACACAGGAGCTCGGAGCAAGCTGCTCCAGTGGGAGGGGTCCCTGCCCGTGGCAGGGGTTGGAGCTGGATGGGCTTTAGGGTCCCTTCAGCACAAACCAGCCTGGATTGCTTTAATGTCCTCTCCCTCTCTCCTCCCTGGCTTTCTCCCTCCTCCAGAGGAGCTCTGCTCCCATGCTGTGGAGATGGAACCCCCAATGTCTATGACTGAAGAGCTTAAAACTGTTGTGTTGGCACATTGCTGGGGAGAACACGCAGCAAAACAGCTTCCTGACAGTGCTTCAACACCCATTTTACCAGCTCCCTTCTCTCAGTGCAGTGACCGCTTTGTGTTGAACTGGCCTAAGTGAATTTAATGCAAACAATGTGGTTGGCTGGATGGAAACCCTGGTTATTGACACCAGCTGCGGCCAGAAGGCTTGGAGAGAACATCTTGTGTCTGCACCTCTCGGGGGGCTCAGGAACAGGGACCACTTGAGACATAGATGTGTGATCCAGGAGCATGGGGTGCTGTGCTCCACGGGAAGGCTTTCAGATGACAGCCCTTGGAATGCCGCTAACACATGGAGGTCAGCAGGGCTTTCTGCATGGATACCTGGGCCTGAGATTGAAGCACACAGGGCCAGCAATGCAAAGGACCAAACCCACCCTTCCCTGTCCACAATAAACCATCCTACTGGCCTTCAAGTACTATTAAACCATACAGCCAACACCTTGGCACAGAACTGAGAGCTTGAAGATGGAGATGCTACCTCTTGAAACCAGCTGAAAACAGAACTCTTGAGCAATTAAAGGACAACAAGAGGTCTTCAGCAACTAAAGAGGAGCAGGAAAAGCATTTCCAGAGCATGGAAAACCAGGACCCCAGGGCTGGGATACTTCCTGGCCCCACATCCCTGTAGAGGTTCATTACTTTCCAAGCAGATGAGCTCGCTGTTGCCCCAGGGCCCCTCTCCTGCAGCCGTCGATGCTGTCATCCACAGGACATAGTGCTCCCTGGGCTGCAGGTCAGTGATGTACAGTGAGCGCTGGGCTGTCACACTGGAAATGGCTGCGAGGAGGAGGAGGAGAAGCACATGAAGCACCTCACACTCATCTTTACTGCAGTTAACTCCCATGAACTGGGCACTCAGAGCATGGAGGGTTATCTGCTGCTGTGATTTCCTGTGTTGCTGAATCATTGGAAGGGGTGTAAAGGCCTTGGACTGCAGGAGTGACCTGTGCTGTTGTATAGACTGGCCACCTAGGACTGTGTATCCTGACCCCAGATAGTCTGATAAGCTAATATTCCAGTCTAAAATGATGTTTCTGTGGCGGAACTATGAAACATCCGTTAATAACATCCAGTGCCTAGAGCAGCTACAACAGACCTGGAGAGGGGCTTGGCACAAGGGCCTGTAGGGCCAGGCCAAGGGCAATGGCTTGAACCTGCCCCAACAGGGGAGATTGAGCTGAGCTCTGGGGCCAAAGCTGTTTCCTGTGAGGGTGCTGAGGCGCTGGCCCAGGGTGATGGCCCAGAGAAGCTGTGGCTGCCCCATCCCTGGGAGTGCTCAAGGCCAGGTTGGACACAGGGGCTTGGAGCAAGCTGCTCCAGTGGAAGGGGTCCCTGCCCGTGGCAGGGGTTGGAGCTGGAGGAGCTTTAAGGTCTCTTCCAGCAAAAGCTATTCTGCAGTGATGATGATGATGATGATGGTGATGTTAATAATAGCAAAGAGAAATCTGTTAATTGTACTCTCACAATAGCTTAGGATGATGCAGCTAAAAGCTGGAAGCCCTGGACATGCAGCTCTGTTGAGGGGCAGCTGTGTCTCAGCAAGACAACTGAACCTTGCTTCTCTAATCCCCATGGCAGACAAGCTGCCTATGACTCCTTGACTATACAGACCCTTTCTGATAACATCTCTCTTCCCTCTGTCCCCACCCACAGTGTGTGCACATCACCTTGGCCTTCACCAGGTACCTACCATAGACACGCGGGTCAACCTGGCTGTCCCTTTTCTGCAGGTATATGTGGTACCCTGTGATGCAGCCCCTTTGGTGCTGGGCAGGGATTGCTTCCCATGAAACCAAGATGCCATTTGCATGCGGTGTTGTGTACATCTGGGGCCCAGCCAATGGAGCTGCAGAACATAAGACTGACTTTAAAGTGGAGCTTAAGCTAGCTTAAAAATATCTGGGAGGGTATTGCTGTGATTTACCTTTTGAACTTGAGTATCCCTTAACTGATGCTGCCCGCCCAGCTCTGTCCTGATAGAGTGCAATTACACTGATCTGATAGCACACCTCATCTTCTACGTGCTCTAAATGAAGAAACCAGAAGTGGATGGTTACTGGTTGAAGTATTTGCAGTCATGGCTGAAGTATTTACATCAGCTGCTGAAATCTGAGGTGAATCTTCTGATTATTAAGGTTTCTTTCACAAAGGAAGGGTGAGGGTGACACTGGCCCAGGGTGATGGCCCAGAGAAGCTGTGGCTGCCCCATCCCTGGCAGTGCTCAAGGCCAGGTTGGACACAGGGGCTTGGAGCAAGCTGCTCCAGTGGAAGGGGTCCCTGCCCGTGGGAGCAGGGGTTGGAGCTCAAGGAGCTTTAAGGTCCCTTCCAACCTAAACCAGCCTGGGATAATATGACAGGAATCACTAATTAGGGTAACGCTTCTTGTCATCTCCATAGTACAGAATCATAGAATAACAGAATAGTTCAGGTTGGAAGGGACCTTAAGATCATCCAGTTCCAACCCCCCTGCCATAAGCAGGGACACCTCACACTAAACCAGGCCACCCAAGGCTTCATCCAACCTGGCCTTGAACACTGTCAGGGATGGAGCACTCACAACCCCCCTGGGCAACCCATTCCAGTGCCTCAGCACCCTCACAGCAAAGGATTTCTTCCTTAGATCCAATCTAAACCTCCCCTGTTCCAGTTTGAACCCGTTACCCCTTGTCC
Source organism: Agapornis roseicollis (assembly GCA_002631895.1). Lineage (NCBI taxonomy): Eukaryota > Metazoa > Chordata > Aves > Psittaciformes > Psittacidae > Agapornis > Agapornis roseicollis. Next base: position 34,032 of record NDXB01009442.1, read on the forward strand.
TGTCCCTAATGAAGAGTCCCTCCCCAGCATCCCTATAGGCCCCCTTCAGATACTGGAAGGCTGATAGTAACTTCATTGCTATCTGGTGTGCAGAGCAGTTACATGTAGTACTGGTTGGGATTAGTATTCAATGATCAGTAGAAAGGAAACAGTCTTAAGCTTTGATCTCTAGTACCTTTGGCTGGCTTGTTTCATCTGGGTAGGATTGGGGTTTTTCAGAGACATTTTACTTATCAGCTCTAAATCTCAGCTGAGGGTGATTGCAGAGCTGAGTCCAGAGCAGCCACAATTCCCTTTTTCTCCTATACTGAAAGCTTTGTATGCCATCAGTTCTTATGCTGAATTAGTAACAATCAGAATCTGACTCGTTCCTTAATAATCTGCCCAAACAACACAATATCTCAGTCATATCTCCCCTCGGGTGGCAGTTACCTGCTATCACAGTGGACAGGTTGGATGCTGGCAGCTTTACCCAGGCTGGATGGGGCTCCAGGTGCGCGTTCCTCTGTGTGTCTGCCCATTCCACTACGTATCCACTGATGGATGCAGTGGAGCTGATGGGTGGTTTCCAGCTGATGAGGATGCTGCTGTTCCCCATGGCTATGGCAGAGACTTCCTGAGGAGGAGGTAGGTCTTACAGAGAAAAAAAGCAACCAGACAAAGAAGACACCATCAGCACAAACTTAACCTTAAGAGGACCCGGTGAGTTTGATACATGTTTTACTGTGCCTCACCCAGTTGGGCATCATGTGAAGTATAAAAAGGAGCTGCAATTGAAAGAAAAGGTCTTTATACAAGGGTAATCTCTATGCTGACAGGAGTAGAGCCATGTTCTTGTCTTCTCTCATAGTGCAGCAGTTTGAGCTTAGCACTGCTTGTTCTACCATCCGCAAACCCTAGAAGATGCCATCACAGCATGTACTAACACCCTGTTCTGTGCAGAGCCACAAACACGCAATCTCCACAAGACAAAAGCTACTTTAAAGATTTGGCTGGACAGGGTGTTGGGACATCCAGCCTAGGTCTTGCTTTCATAGAGTCATAGTATCCTATCCTGGTTTGGGTTGGAAGGGAGCTTAAAGCTCACCCAGTTCCAACCCCTGCCACAGGCAGGGACCCCTTCCACTGGAGCAGCTTGCTCCAAGCCCCATGTAAGCATCTTCTTTAACTTTTTTTCCTAACAAACACAACTGATCTGAGCCCACAGAGCAGTTCTTTCCCTACTCTCTCCGCATAATCAGATACCAGTGTTGTTTCTGCACCAGCCCTGTCTCTGCTCAATGAAGGGCTCATGCAATCAATGCAACCTGTGAGCTGAGGAGCTGTGCATTCGCTCCCAAAGGAGAGCATCCCATGCAGCACTGGGGAAAGGTGAAATACTCAGTAATGGCTTAGTCATTGTTTTACTGATGTTGCACTAGGACAAGGTCAAATAGAGATCTGCTTCTTTGGAGCAATCCACTCGACACCGTGAGGCTCCCTTGTGTCCGGTACCAGCACAGGGAATTTGGGGCTGGGGGTGTTCAGGGAACATTCATTCATTTTGTTGCACTCAGGTTTTGACCACACTGAAAACCAGATCTACAGATCCCTGAAGGGTCACTGAGATGGACCTTGATGAGCACGAGGCGCTGGGACCTAAGCACAAAGAAGACTGCTGATGTGATTCCCACTTTCCAGACCCAGCAAAAGTCCTTACCCTGGATGCCCAGGTCTGTTGCAATGGATGCAGGGGGGGATCTGCCCCTTGAGTTCTCGGCAGTGACTGTTATCTTGTAGTTTACCCTTGGCATGACCCTGGTGTAGCTGGTTTGGGTGGTAAGATGTGCTTCTGCCACAGGGCTCTGCTGGTCCAGGGCTTCAAAGGTCACCGTGTACTGCAGGATTCTTCCTCTTGCCTCCGATTTGTTCAAGGCCTGTGAGGAAAGTGCATGGAATCATAATCATGGAAATATCATGGAATGGTTTGTGTTGGAAGGGACCTTACAGCCCATCCAGCTCCAACCCCTGCCACGGGCAGGGACCCCTTGCACTGGAGCAGCTTGCTCCAAGCCCCTGTGTCCAACCTGGCCTTGAGCACTGCCAGGGATGGGGCAGCCACAGCTTCTCTGGGCCATCACCCTGGGCCAGCGCCTCAGCACCCTCACAGGGAACAGCTTCTGCCTTAGATCCAATGAATTATTCTAGGCTGGGAATTATTATTATTCCATGACAAAGAATTATCCCTGATACAAAATCATTTAGATTGACGCGCGTACAACACCCATCTCTGCAGATGAGCCCGTGCTGCCCCATGTAACACCTCTTGCTGGTTTTTCCACCCCAGTGTCTGCAGTTGCACTATCACTTTCAGTTCTCATGCGGTGACTTCATAGAATCATAGAATAGTTCGGGTTGGAAGGGACCTTAAGATCATCCAGTTCCAACCCCCCTGCCAGAAGCAGGGACACCTCACACTAAACCAGGCCACCCAATGACTTCATTTTGTTTTGGCTGGGTTTTGCCAGAACAGAACAAGGAAAGGAAGAGAAGGGGGAGAAAAATCACTTTTAAAACCAGGAAAATGTGTCTGCTGAGACTCTCAGTGCCATGGGTCAGTGGTGGCCTTGGCACTGCTTGGGAATGGTTGGACCTGAGGAGCTTAAAGCTCTTTTCCAGCCTGGTTGATTCCATGATTCTAAATAGGCAATCCTTCCTTTGGTATTGGTGTGGCACAAGGAGGACATGTATTGGTAGTGCCTTGTACTGAGTCTTCTGCTTTGTAGGCCGAAATGAAAGCTCTAAGAGCAATGCATTGCGCCCCTTCTATGAACGATGCAGCAGGAAGCCTGCTGTGATACAGAAAGTGTTGTCAGCTCCTTATCAGGAGATAAAGGTCTTTTAAGTTCGATATCTTCAAGCCACAGTGGTTGGGTCATGTAATCCCGTGAGAACTTCTGCTTTCACTGGCAGCGTGGTGCCTGCTGCCATGGGAGGAGATGTGTCAGGAACAGGAAGGGTGTCTGGAGACTGCAGGCTGGGAGCTGAAGATAATCGAGGCTTTATAAATAGTAATAACCTTACTGGTTTGGAAAGGAAATGCCCCACAATCCAGAAATTCCCCTTGGGCCTGGTAATGATGGAGAAACTCATGCTTGGGTTTAGTGGGAGTGCTGGTCCAACAGACCTGGCGTAACCCTTTCCTCCTGAGCTGGATGGTGATGTACGGTGATGTGGAATCTTTACCCTACAGCTGGGCTTGAATCTGAATCCTTTGTGAGTTATGATGTCCCTTCCAACCCAAACCAGTCTGGGATTCTGGGATTCTATATCCCTGTGTTCTCCTTGGGTTCAGTCCTTTCCTGTGTACGCGTAACCCAGAGCTCCTCCTCTAACCTTGCTTACTATTGCTGCCTCTGCTTCCGTTTCACTGATCTTACCTTCCAAAACAGAGAGATGTTCTGCTGCTGGGAGCCCACCTCCTGCTGTCGGTACCAGACATCCAGGACCCCCGTTGGCACTGGTGTGGAAGGAAAAGGTGGGAAGCATTAATAGCTGTGTTTTGAAGCTGGAAGGAAAAGGTGAGAAGCATTAATAGCTGTGTTCTGAAGCTGGAAGGAAAAGGTGGGAAGCATTAATAGCTGTGTTTTGAAGCAGACAAACCAGACACTGAGCAGGTGAATGGGCAAAAATCCTGAGACAGCTGAAATTCAAGATTTATAATGTCCCCGAAATGATGCATTATGCCATTACCCATATTGGCTGTTGTAGCTGGAGTTCAACTGCGTTGAGGATGGTAGTCATGGAGAGAACAAGCCTTAAGCCCAATAGAGGGTTTTGATCTGCGGGTGACTTTACTCTGCACTTGGGAATCACAATGGCTTCCAAGGAAGCTGAGGTCCTTGGGGTTGGTTACATCAATCCTAAGCCAATGATAGGGTTTGTAGGATCTGTAGAACCCTGCTGTCTGGCTCTAGGCAGTAAATGTCTTCAACAGGTAGCTGGGAGGACCTCATCAGAGGTAGCTTAAACCCCTTGTTCTTTCCATGACACTCCTTATAGTCACAGTGTGACTGGAAACTCCTGGTGGTTTGCATAAACCTTTCCAGACACCACTGCAGCAAGGTTCTGGCTGCAGAAACTGGTGACTGTGCTCCAACAGCTCCGAGTCAGACACATGCATAAAGAAAGCCGATGTCCCAATGAGCCAGGTTCCTCAAGGACCCTGAGCAGCAGAAACTCATTGCATTCAGGCGATAATAGTTGCTAATAACCTGAGCAAACGCTGTTGCACAACTGCAGCTCCAATGGGGCTGCCTCTGCTCTTCGCTGCACTCCAAGGTGGAAAAGGTCCTTGGTGCCAGCAATGTTATGAGCTATTTGTTCTGTATTAACTGCACACGGTGACTGGAATGGAAACAAGAAGCAAGGCTGACAGAAGGAATAAAACCAGAGCATGCTCACTGTGAGCAGGGAAAGAAGGGGCAAGCTCAGAGCAGGAAAGAGTAAAAGGTGGGATGGCACCCGCTGAGCTCCAGCCTGGATTTGAAACTTCATTTCACTGTGAGGCACCATGAGGAAGCTGCAGGGAACAAACATCCTCTTTTATGAACAGTGACTGTGTAAAGCAAGGTTTGTGCAGGGCATGCTTGGAAAAAGAGGAACAAAGTTCTCATTGGAATGGTGCACTCCTGAGTTTGCAAAAGGCCACGCTCATGTGCAGAGCTTCAGAGAAGGGCAACCAAGACGGACCCAGAGCTTCCCATCTGCAACCTCCCCTTCTGTCACCTCGAGCAGAAAATGCTCCTTAGTTAGCATAAAGATTCTCTTTCACAGCACCCATTGGTAGAGGGGTGATGACCACAAATGCTGCAGCAAGCCAGGGTACATCGAGGAGGTTGAGAAGACTGTTGAGAGGAAGGTGGGGGAGAGAAGGAAAAGCTTACACCTTTTGCATCAATCAATGCTGCTTACCGAAACTGATGCCGTCAGTAGTGGTAAATAGGATGAGTAATAACAGCACCAGCCTCAAGAGCTCATAGTAATTTACAAAAGAAAGAGCAACGAAAGCAAAGTAGAGATGAAGGGAAGGGCTGCCCAAGAGCTGACACATCTTTGCTGAGGCACAGACTTCTGAGAAGCTTTCTTCTCTCCTTAAGAACTGAAAGTATTGCAGCATGTGAATCTGTGCAGCTCAGGGTGAAGGCAGGCCCTGGCCAGCCCAAGGGTTAGAGTTGGCAGAAAGCAGTAGAATCACCCTTGGTTTGGTGCTGTGTGAGCCTGGAGGCTGCTCTGTCATCCTTTGGGGCAGAAACGCTCTTTCCTCATCTGATTCCTGGTAGGATCTACCCAAACGCCTGGCCAGGTTCTGCTCTGCCTGAGCTATAGAGGTGTCCAGTGACACCACCACACAATGGAGGGATTATGTGGGGAGGCTCCAAGTGAATGAACTACTTGGGAAGGGATGACTTGGCAAAACTGAACGGTTCTGTTCAAACCTGCCAGCACCAGCAGGACTGGGAGAGCACGGTTTCAACCAATCCATTCAGCTCCTCTGCAAATCACAGCATCCCAGACTGGTTTGGGTTGGAAGGGACCTCAGAGCTCCTCCAGCTCCAACCCCTGCCATGGGCAGGGACCCCTTCCACTGGAGCAGCTTGCTCCAAGCCCCTGTGTCCAACCTGGCCTTGAGCACTGCCAGGGATGGGGCATTCACTTCTTCTTTGGGCAACCTCTTCCCAAATGGCTGAGGAAACTCAAGATCCCAGGATGTGCTGCCCCAGGCTGTGTGTCATTGGGGTGACGCCGCAGCCATCCTGACTTGAGCTAGGGACTTGCTGCAGGGATTCATTAAAACCATTAGATATGAACCAATATGAAATGTATTTCTTTCCTCAGCTAGCTCTGCCTTTTCCTGATGTGTTGTGATGCCATGCTCAAGGCCAGGTTGGACACAGGGGCTTGGAGCACCCTGTTCTAATGGAAGGTGTCCCTGCCCATGGCAGGGGTTGGAACTGGATGAGCTTTAAGGGCCCTTCCAGCCCAAACCATTCTAGGGTTCTATGATGCAGGAGGCCACTACAACTCCAGGAAGATCCCTCCACCCTTCACCAACATCCCATAAATGCATCCTCAGACCTTCTTGGTGAACTCTTGAATTCCTGAAACTGGAACAGCTTCACTTTTTGTTCACTAAAAAAGCAATTCTCTTACAGAACTTACTTCCCTGTTAGCTCCAAGTCTGCATCTACAGAGACTCTGCAAAGCAACCTGCAAAAACCCAGCTGCATTTTGACTTCATTGGCTGAAGGTTCCTCTTGTATGTGAATGTTAGACACTGGGTTAGTGCAGGAGATGCTGACTTGTGTTACCTGCCTCTGGAGTCCGGTTCTGGTACGTGCTCCAGTTACTCCACAGTCCTCGCTTGGGGTGGATTTTGCAGCTGAGCTGGAACTCGTAGGTTGTATAAGGCTCCAGACCATAAAGACTGCGTTTTTCACCATTCAAGTTTTCAACCTTTAATGAAGATAAAGAATGTTTAACATTAGACTCCCAAGGAAATAAAGGTTGAAGGCAGTGACGGGCTCAATTACTGATGTCCAAAGGAAGCCCAGCAACCAAAACACATCTTCAAAAAGCAGTGGGGAAAACCTGATTCCAGGGTGAATTTAACAACTTGAAGAAAGATGCAGTGAATCATCAGGCTTCCAGTTCTTCATCTGAAAAATCCCTCAGTAATGTGAACATAACAAACTTCCTGTTACCCTGCTTCAAGCAATACAGCTTTTCCCACTTAAAAGCAGAGTCTTCCAATTGATGCTAGGGAAGGCCCAAACATTTGGGAATGTTTGCACATCTGCAGCTATGAGCTACAATGAGCAGATATCATAGAACACTTTTATAGTATCTATAGTATCTATAATATCTATAGGGTTTGGATTGGAAGGGACCTTCAAAGAACATAGAATCATAGAATAATAAGTATTGGAAAGGACCTTAAGATCATCTAGTTCCAGCCCCCAATATGACCATATTGCAACAAAGTGGTGGGCCAAACGTAACCTCTGATTCTTCAGTGCATCACACAGATGCTTGACATAAAGGGAAATACTTATGCTCGTGGTTTTTTAGGGGATCAACATTTTACCTTCATTCAGTTTTAGACCAATGAATAATTTTGACTGGCAGGGAAAAGCTCTTCTTAAATATGGCATTAAAGCACAAAGAAAGGCAAATTTGGAGAAAAAGATTCAGTAAGAAACAATAATATTAACAATATATACAATATGTTACAATATATACAATATATTACAAGAAATAGCAACATTAGAGCATCCCCACGGATCATAACCTCTTGTTTCAGGAGAGGATTACCATGCTCCAGCCGTGCCTGGTAAGCGGACGGTATCTCAGCCTGCAGTGCTGCGCTTGTGCTTCGTCGTGCCAAGAAAGGGTGCAGCTGGTGGCAGAAGAATGCTCAAATTCCACTGAAAACCTGGGAGGATGTGGTTTCACTAACAGCAAGAACAGAGAGAAGCAAACAGCGGTCAGGTACGCGGCACCGCTTGGAACGACGGGTACGTGGAAGTAGAATTGCTGGTTGAGAGATGGAGGCTTTTACTGAGAGGTATAAACAAGGTGCTTGAAAAGGTTTTGTGTCTTTCCAAAGGGCTGTCTCTAACTGAGAAGTGCTAACTAAGGCTTTTACCTATGTCTATTAACATGAACACGAGAGGCTGTGAAAAAGCACTTCCTAGCTCATTGGAGGCGGCAACCACAATGGTGTAAGTAGAGTCAAAGTTCAGCTTGCTCAGAGCCAGCGAGCCAAACCTCGGATCCAGGCTTTCTTCTGAGATGTATAAGATATCTGTCCCATTTGATAGCCTGGAAAAGAAGGGAAAAGCTTGGTTAATGCTGTCCTGTATGCCAAGAAAGCTGAACCGTGAGTGTGTTGGGGCCTGGCCTTGACTCTATGTCCCCAGGTCCCCTAGGGCTCATTCAGCATCTCCCCTGCACACTGGTTTTCAAAGGAGGACCACTGCACTAAAGTCCAGTTAGGTCACCTGCCCCATGGGACATCCATCTAAATGCAGGGTTACAGTAAATACTCCTCTAGCTAACTCAGCAGTAAAGGTGTTAAATTGCTCTTTGGGTTTGGTTGCAAAGGAAATAATGGTGGTTTCCCACTAAGCTGCAAGTATGTGAGTAGGTTCCTTATGATGATTACCTAATACTGGTTGCTTGATATTTCTCTTAATACGATGAGCACAGGTAGGTTTTGGTACAAAGAGTTTGGGGTGACGATTGATTTGGAAGGTTTCTGTTGTTGTTGCTTTTATGTAAGTCAGTGATTAAAAGTGTAACTTCTCTGTAGTGTAATGCTCAGACCTCATGACTTCAAGCACAGCCCCTCATTCTCAACCTGCCATTCAACCCATTGCCTTGGTGAGATCGTTTAGCTTCTGTGTGGATTATCTTCCACCTGAATCAGAGATGTTTCTGTCATGTTGCTTCAGGTGGACCTTTTGTATTTTGTGATGTATTTAATAACTTACTAGCAAGCACTGCTACATGTCTGTATTACAACGGTTACAGGTCTCGTTACCCAGGCTTCCTTACTGTCTTCCATGCTACCCAATTCTTCTTCTGCTTAAAGAGCAGACCAGGTTTCTGCAAACTACTAAGAAAGTTGCTGCTACTTTGGCCAACAGAAGGTGATGAAGAGTGAGCCTCGCAGAGCAAGGTCAACAGGCAGCACCAGAAATGGACTATTCCATTTTACACAGCCATTTTAAAGGGCAAAATCAATTCGTTCTACTCAGATATTTGCTTGAATCAAGGTTTTTAATAAGGTTCCTCCTAGGCACAATGGCTTCCTGACATCCAAATGCCTCCTAACGTGCCTTGGCAGGCCCTAGGTTGCTCCTTCCCTACAGTTTGCTGTAGAAGTTGCCAAAATCTTTTTCAGCAAGGGCTTGGCAAAAGCAGAGAGAGCGAAAACACAGGTTGGGTCTAAATCGGGAAGCAAAAATAACACATTTCCAAGCAGAGTCCCTCTCTGTCTCCTTAGCCAGCCTCTGAGACCACGAGGAGCTCTGATTGCAGGTTTTCTGGTTCAGGCACTGCTCTGACCACAGGATTACTAAATAGAGGAGATCCACCTTGAGAAAACAGCAGGTTTGAGCAGCTGGTTCAGGACCGCTTCCCTTGCCGACCTTGCCTTTCTAAAGGGGAAACTGTCTTGGCATACCCTCTTTACATGCTGAGCCCAGAAAGAGCCAACATACTGCAGTGCGTGCACACAGATGTCAGCAGAAAAGGGGCTTTAAAACCCTCTGCTCCAGCTGGCTCCTATGATCATGGCAGCTTGGGACTGACTTATTCATAAACCAGCTCTTCCATGTGCTCTGATAAGGGTAAATCTTCATAGAATCAGAGTGGCTTGGGTTGGAAAGGACCTTAAAGCTCCTCCAGGTCATCCACAGGCAGGGACCCCTTCCACTGGAGCAGCTTGCTCCAAGCCCCCTGTGTCAACCCTGGCCTTGGGCCCTGCCAGCAATGGGGCAGCCACAGCTTCTCTGGGCCATCACCCTGTGCCAGCGCCTCAGCACCCTCACAGGGAACAGCTTCTGCCTCAGAGCTCAGCTCAGGCTCCCCTGTTGGGGCAGGTTAAAGCCATAGTTGTTAAAGAACCCCCTGTTACTCACTGTACTACGTATGTGGTGTTGATGTACGTGAGCCTGCCTTTATCCCAGGTGCAGATGGGATGACCGTCGGTCCCATGCTGGATGCACGACACATTTCTTGGCTCATCTGGAGGATCTTAAACAGATATTCTTGTCAGACTCTTGCTTAAAGATGTTGATGGGAGACATTCTAAGAAATGCTGGGTTTGTGCTGATTCTTTTATAAAGTGTTTATGGACAAATAAGTGTAAAATACTCAGGGTGATAACTTTTGTAAGTGTCAAGAGCTGACTCTGATCTCTGCAGCTGGTTGAAACACTTGAGTGAAACCCAAGTGACTTGACAAGGGTGCCAGATGAACACAAGGCTTTCCCAGCTCTCTGGACCAGGCACCATAAGCTTTGCTTGAAGCAACCAATTACTCTTATTTAAAAGACAAAAGCAGCACTGGCAGGGCTGCAGCAGCATCAACTCATCAGGATAGAGGAAAATCATAGATCTCCCTTAGAGTTTTTCTTCCAGGTAAGTCCCCTGTGTCCTGGGGGTTGCCGGGGCAGAGCAGAATGGATGCTGTTTGCTCTGAGCAGGCAGTTTTCTGTCGCAGCAGCTCTCTGTTTATGAATAAAGGAGTTGCACAGTTCCAGCCAGGAATGTTTTCAATACAAAAAGCCACCAAGACCCAGCATCTTTTCTGGGAAAGGCCACGCACTGCTGGTTTCCAGTGCATGTCTCAGAGGTACCACAGGAAACCATAATAAAGCACGGGGGGGGGGGGGGGGGGGGTAAAAAAAAAGAATATCTCAATAACTATCTTCTTTGAAGCTATTCATGGTATTTCCTTCTGGCAGAAGTGAGCAACTATCTGAGAGAAAGAAAAAAACACATAGAAAATTCCAGAGCTGAACNGGGGAGGGTGGGGTAAGAACAAGGAATAATGAAAACCTCCTTACTTCCAGACTCAATATCGATTCCACAAATGAGTTTTTTCCCATATTCACAAAGTATTTTGCACGTAAACATGTGTTTGCCATAGGTACGGACTAGAAACCTGGTGCTTACTGAACTGCTGTAACTGCTATTTTGTTCAGCGCTGTTAAAGAAAATAGCTATCCTGCACTGCTTGCTGTACTGCTGGGGTTTCAGCCGGCAGGAGAGGGTGATGCTGCTCCCAGGCTGGACATGGGAAGAGGTGTTAGCGGTCATGTTCCCTTTGTCACATAGTTCTGCAGCGCCACGGGGAAGTCTGCCGGCAGTCACGTCCCCTTTACTGCTCGCTTCTGCAAGAGAATGGGGAAACAAAGGTTCACTGTGGATGCAGCACTTGTACAACGTGTTGTGCTTGAGGAAGAGGGTATCTCTGATAATAACGCAGGAATTGCATGGTAACTTGTGGGATAATCCTGTGCCCAGTCTTCACCAATCTATTGATTGGGTCAGAAACCACGGGCTAGTTACCAGTCACTGTGCAACCAGCACAATCCCTGGCAAAATCTATCAGAACTCCCTGTTTCATTGCAGTTGAAGGCAGCATCTGTGTTTCAACAAAGCAGTGGTGTGCTGTTATTGAAGAGACAAGTAAGGTTTTCACTGACATGGTGAGACCTCCCCTTGCATGTTGCTATCTTTTCCAGGTAACACAGGATGAAGATGGGGACAAGTGATGCTGTGCTCAGCTATGGGAGCAGACACTTGCCGGCAGGCTCCAGGACACACATGCTCTGGTCAAACCAGATTAGAAGCAGCAGAAGATATGGGAACACGCTTTGGGAGCCCCATTTCTCCTCACCTGTGAGTTCTGAAGTCTCTGTGGTAGCTAAGCATAGAGACTTTCCTCACCTAGCCAACAGCTTTACCTTGCGCTAAACCAAAAACCTCCCTGCAGAACTCCTTAGTAACTATTTGCTCTACTGCAAGTATTTGCTATGCTATTTCCTCCTGCTGCTGAGAGGCTGTACCCCTGCCCAGGTCACTCCCAGTGTGTTGGGTGCTGCCAGTTCAGGCACTGCTGCCCACAGCCTGCCTGGATGGTCAGGACAAGGGGCATTGCCATGGAGAATGAGGGATGCTCAGTGGCAGCATCGGACCAGGGAGTTCTCACAGAACTTACAGTATACCCTAATCAGGCATCGTATTTTGCTCTTTTCAATGGAAAGATGTTTACCAGCACACAGCACAGAAGCTGAAAAACCCCAATTAACCTGAGTGCTTCTTTTAAGTGATAATTGCTACACAGGAATGAAAACACACATCTTACCTGCTGCGAGGTGCGCCAATAACCAAATTGCAACGGGCACAATAGCAAACAGCATTTTGCTCCCTGTAGAGAAATGAAGGAGTTTTACCAGCTCCTAAAAGGTGGGAAATAATGCACAGGTATTTGTATTTTACTGGTTTACACCTTCAGAAGAGCCAAAGCTCTTCCTTCACAAGACTTCCCTATTGAGCATTCTCTGCTAACATTGCTGAGCTGTGACTCCCACGACCCCATCCCAAGCAGCAGCCAGTTTTTAGATGGTTTTCCCTAGAGACAGGCACAAGATCAAGGGGAATGGCAGAGTTCTGGGTACTTCAGAACTCTAAAACCAGACCGCTCTATGCGTTAAAGAACTAAATCCTTGATCCCTTCCCTCCCAAAGCACCCCTGCAAGCCCAGAACCAAAAGTCTTTCTGTGAAGGGCAAACCATCAGTACCCATCGTGCTGTTGCTCCCCAAAACATGGTTTGCAGGCCCTGCTGCTTCACAGCTCCCTCTCTCCCAGATTCCCGCATCCTCTTTTGGAGGAGCAGTGGTGTTTATGCGCCCCACAGGGAACCTCATGAGCCCTTCAGCTGATCTGTGCTCAGACTTTGTACTGATGACCCCAAATCCCAAAGAACTGATCTCATCCCAGATGACTAATGCAGTCTTCAGATTCCCAGGCCTGAACAGTGCGCATAAAATTTTGGATAATCCCTTGGGAACCAGCAATCTTATGGCTCCTTCCCAAAAGGAAAGCCCTCACATGCAGCTTATTTCATAGAATCATAGAACCACGGAATGGTTTGTGTTGGAAGAGACCTTAAAGCTCCTCCAGCTCCAACCCCTGCTCCCACAGGCAGGGACCCCTTCCACTGGAGCAGCTTGCTCCAAGCCCCTGTGTCCAACCTGGCCTTGAGCACTGCCAGGGATGGGGCAGCCACAGCTTCTCTGGGCCATCACCCTGTGCCATTGATGACTGTTTAACCCTGATGGATGAAGCTCAGGACATGCACTCAGCACACTGCCAACAGCCCAGCCCAACAAAACAGCTCTTGAAACCTTCTGAACTCCACAGGCTTGCTCAATAACTCAGTTCAAATGCAAACCTATGCTGTGTCCAGACTTCCTAGATCAGACCCGCATCAAACCCACACTCCATGGTGGTGGAAGTCATGAACACAAATGCCCTGCACAAATTATTCAGGGCAGCATGAACTATGGTCAGGATTTTCCCATGCATTTTACAACCAGCTTTAACCGTTTCCTTTTTAACCGTGCAGACCTACAGGAGCAGTGTGAATACAGCAGGTGCTTCAGAAGAAAATACACCAACACTTTCTGTAACTCCTGACCTATGACAGGGATGCAGCTACTTTAATAACTTGATGCCACATTGGGAACAAACTAATGTAAAGGGAAACTTTAAATCCTGGCTGCTTTTCATGCCATCTTGGATGGAAGGGCACTTCCATGAGGATGCACTGAGCAATACAGTCTTTGCCATGTGTATATTGATATGAAACCAACAAAGTTGTTTCAGGTTGGTTTAGGATGCACAAAGGCTCCCAGATGAGAGTCACTCCATGTCTCCTAAACTGATATCTGAGGTGAATGTGAAATACTTAAGATTTGCCAAAATAAGGTCCTTCCCAACCGTACCTATTCTACGATTCTATGATTCTATAGTGCACATTAACACCTTGTTTTGTCTAAATCCAGATGTTCTTTAGAGGGAAACATTGAGCCTGGCTGCAGTGCCTCAGCTTTACACAAAGACTCTTTGTGGTGCCTTCCATAGGTGATTAGTAACTGCATTGATGAGCAATCACCACCCCAAGGTTCTTCAAGTAAATGCCTTTACTTCCACTAAGCTGAAATTCCCTGGTACTGTGTAAACATCCTTCAGACAGCAAAATGTGCCCACAATGCTTGAGTCAACTGACAGAAATAGTCTCACTTCAAATGATGTTCATCCGTGGTTGCCTTAGGTAAGTGCTAGACAGTTTATGCAGCATCATGTGAGTGCAGCAGAGCGTTTAAACTGTGATCAGGGTGACATATGAAAGAAGAATGAGAGATTACCCTCAAAGAGCAAAGATATAAGGGGGGGGGGGGGGGTTTTAAAAGAGAAAAAAGGACGGAGAC
>NDXB01009442.1:51459-71885 GCA_002631895.1 Agapornis roseicollis
TTTCTTTCTTTCTCTTTCTTTCTATCTCTTTCTTTCTTCTTTCTTTCTTTCTTTCTTTCTCTTTCTTTCTTTCTCTTTCTTTCTATCTCTTTCTTTCTTCTTTCTTTTTTTCTCTTTCTTTCTTTCTCTTTCTTTCTATCTCTTTCTTTCTTCTTTCTTTCTTTCTTTCTTTCTCTTTCTTTCTTTCTCTTTCTTTCTATCTCTTTCTTTCTTCTTTCTTTTTTTCTCTTTCTTTCTTTCTCTTTCTTTCTATCTCTTTCTTTCTTCTTTCTTTCTTTCTTTCTTTCTCTTTCTTCTTTCTTTCTTTCTTTCTCTTTCTTTCTTTCTTTCTTTCTTTCTCTCTCTCTTTCTCTCTTTCTCTCTCTTTCTTTCTTCTCTCTTTTCCTTTTTCTTTTCTACTTTATTTCTTCCTTTTATTCTTGTTTCTTTCTTTTTCCCCCTTTCCCTTTTCTCTTTTCTTTTTTGCCTAATTCTCACCACCAAAGCCTGCTTTTTCAGCCAACTCTTTCTTCATCGTCTTGCATGGAACACAAAACTCCAGGAGCACACACGTGGTGATTGTGAGTCTTACAGCAAACAGCGTGCTCACTGCAGCCCTGCTGCCCCGGGCTTGGCTGCAGCACAAGAGCTGAAGCACAAGGTGCTGGTCGGTGCTAAGGCTGCTGTGCCAGCATCCCACTCAAAGGGCAGGGGTGATGTCAAGGCAAGAACGGACTCCTCAGCGCTCTGGGGAGGGGCCTGACCCTGGAACACAGCTTGGGAAAGCACCAGCAGCAGCTGACATGAGAAGCTGCCGTGTCTGTGGTGGCAGCGGCCGGATCCTGCCGAGCACTGGTGCTGTCTGAGATCCACCGGCAGCCTGGCTCTCACATACCAGGCTCTCCATACCAGGAGCTGAGCCATGCCCATGTGTAGCTGGAAATGCAAGACCGAAGGAAGCTTGGTCAGTGAGCTCTTCTGGGAATACCGGATACCTTGGGTGGAGGTTGCTTGCAGGAGGAAGGTGACAAACTGTGTCCTTGCAGACGTTTGCTGCCAACAGCCTGTGATGGAGGTTATGGCAAGTCCATGGGGCAAGAGGTACGGGTTCCTGCCCTTACCGCACCTTCTTAGTTCTGCAGAGCTTCCTGTGATAGGAATCTGGAAGGACTTTTCTTGGGTAGCTCATTCAATGTTGAGATGCTCTCTGCTTCAATCCACCCTCATAACACAATGAATGCTGGAACATAGAAAAAGGGCATGTAAAGAATATAGACTTTCCATGTATATGGTGAAAATCAAGTGGCTGTATGTGGTGCATTAACATTTGAATGAATATTATTGCAGCAGTTCATGCCCAGTTTCTGGAAGTGAATGACAAAGTAATTTATCTGGGATCAAAAGTGTACCTAAAAGCCAACCAAACCGATCCCAAAGACCAGGAATGGCTCATTCACCACTGTGCTCATTGGCTTTGCGAGTTCAAAACGTGCTGTCTAAAAGCACAGATACAAAGCTGCCTTCTGTCCAGCTGCTGTAATGCAGCTCAGGGAAAGTTCAAGCTGTAATCGCAGGAGGCTGGAGGGCGGTCAGGGAGCAGGTAGTGCTCGTGTTGCAATTGTAACTGAAGGAAGCAGAAATCAGAGTCAGAAGTGAAATCTGCAGGTGCAGCCCTTGCACTCTCTGGTTGTGTCAGGTTGTAGGTCTGGAAATAACCTTGAGGAAGAAGAATCATGGGGGAATGGCAGTGAGTCACCAAGGCTGAGATGGTGAGAGTGGGAGTTAATCATTGTGTGCTTAAAGAGGACGTGAGTAGATCCAAACCGCTGCTGTGGTTGCCGTCAGTGGTCAGTCAGGAGCAGGGTTGTTTATTCAATGTATTTCCTCCATAAGATTCTCTGGAGTTCTTTGATCAGATCTTAGGCAGAAGCTGTTCCCTGTGAGGGTGCTGAGGCGCTGGCCCAGGGTGATGGCCCAGAGAAGCTGTGGCTGCCCCATCCCTGGAAGTGCTCAAGGCCAGGTTGGACACAGGGGCTTGGAGCAAGCTGCTCCAGTGGAAGGGGTCCCTGCCCGGTGCAGGGGTTGGAGCTGGATGGGTATTGAGGGCCCTTCCAACCCAAACCAGTCTGGGATTCTGTGATTCTATTACAAGTCTAAGTTATACCCAGACGATTGTAATTCCAAATAACAACATCTGTGATTTGGTTTTGTTTATTCCACATTCAACACTGAATTAATGGTACCTTCTTTCAGCTTCTCATTGTTACAAAGGCTTTGGTGTTGGTGCTGTGTGCCGGGTTGGTGATCACAGAGGGCTGACATGCCAAGTGCTGGTGTTGCTGGCCCCATCTGCCCCATAAGTCCCTGTCCTCAGCCACCCATGGTGGCCCTGCTATTCAGAAGGCTCTTCCTGAGTACCCTGGTTATCAGCTATTGATAGCTCAGCACCGAAAAGCCAGAGAGCATCTTGTCCATAGGGATAGTGGCTGATGATAGAGGGTTCGCAGCATCGCAATGAAACCACAGACTATGACATTGCAACAGCACGCAAGCACAGTAAGATCGATGCAGTGCTCATGGTGTGTCCAGAGGCCTCTCATTCAGAGCTGTACAGATTTGCCTGTGTGGTCCCTGGTACAATCAGATCTAGAAACTCTTCTCCTTTCTGGAACCTCATCACCAAAACCAGAGGGAGAAACCAACAGATATTCCTAGAGATCACAGAGACAGAGCAGGCTGGAAGGAGTCACCCTTGTACAGGGTGTGAGATGCCAGTCTGAGAGCAGCCTTCGCACCTCTGAGGAGCTCAGGCAGGCAGAGTAAACAGCTTAGGGGTTTTTAATGATTGTCTTGCTGACAAAAGGCAATGGAATTATGTTGAATATAAACTGAAGGCAAAAGATTGTGGCTTAAGAGCAGGACGCAAACCCCATCGCAGCTCTGCCTCAGCTGGACTGGACAAGGTGGCAAAATCCCAGCCTGGTTTGGGTTGGAAGGGACCTTAAAGCCCATCCAGCTCCAACCCCTGCTCCCACGGGTAGGGACCCCTTCCACTGGAGCAGCTTGCTCCAAGCCCTGTGTCCAACCTGGCCTTGAGCACTTCCAGGGATGGGGCAGCCACAGCTTCTCTGGGCCATCACCCTGGGCCAGCGCCTCAGCACCCTCACAGGGAACAGCTTCTGCCTCAGAGCTCAGCTCAGGCTCCCCTGTTGGGGCAGGTTCAAGCCATTGCCCTTGGCCTGCCCCTACAGGCCCTTGTCCCAAGCCCCTTTCTCTCCAGGTTCCCTGCAGCCCCTTTAGGCCCTGGAGCTGCTCTCAGGTCTCCCCCTCAGGAGCCTTCTCTCCCCCAGGCTGCCCCAGCCCAGCTCTCTCAGCCTGGCTGCAGAGCAGAGCTGCTCCAGCCCTCGCAGCAGCTCCATTCTTCGGTGCAGTTTGCTGCACAAAGCAATGACTCACATCAGCACCGTGGAAGAGGTGGAACCACTGCACATGTGATTGGTGGGACAGGAATTCTCAGTCTGCTGAATGTCAAACCACAGCCCAGGCTCACACGGCTCTGCCAGGAACTGAGCCTGGTCTGGTCATTCCTGCTGCCATTCTTGCAGCCATCGCTTCAGCTGCCTTAGTGACTTTTAGCTGCTCGGATGCTGGGTTCCTTGCAGCATGGAGTGGAGTTTTGGCCCATAGCTCTGCAGTGGTATTGAAAGTACTGCTAAAACAATAGTCTAGGGAATCACTCACTGTAGTACGTTACTGCATGTTTGTCCATCTTCAATATTCAGGAAGTCTGCGTGCTGGCTCCATTAGTTTTGCATCTGCTGTGCAGATTGTGATTGTGCATCATACAGGTGATGTGTGAGACACAGTACCAGCCTGCATCCTTTAGAAGGTTAAGAACTGTGATTGTTCCTAATATTCTTGTGGCAAGAATCATTCCTTTCTGTTAAGGAAAGTCTTGGCTGCTTTGGTAAGCAGCAGTCCTGAAATCTCCTTTAATAGATCATTCCACAGTTTGTTTTCTATTCGTTGTGTTTACTGCTTTGATTGTCCACCTGAATCCTGCTCCCAGTGCTTTACAAGTGGTATTCCCATCGATGCGGCTCTGCGCAGCTGACATTCAGTGAAGCCCACCAAGACACAAACCGCAGCCTCACTTCTCACATCCTCTTCTATGAAATGCGAGTTTGGTTTCAGTCCCCACCGTTGTGCTCAGCTCCCGTACCCAGTGTATAATCTCTCTTAAAGAACTAATCCTCCTGAAGGTGAAGGGATGTGAGAGGCTGTACCAAATAGCATCATTTATACTGGATGTTCCTGCTTCTGTTCTGTGGCCATTTCTTCTGCTGCCACTTTTCCATCACTGTGTTTTCAAGCGGCTCTTGCTGATCCAAGCATTTACCCACAGCTTTGCCCACAAGTGTTGGTCATAACCTGGGCTTTGATCTTTTGTCGATGTCTTCAGTAATCCCTAGGGTTCTGCTGCTGTTATTTCAGCTGTGTGAAACGTTGAAGCTTTTACTCCCATTTTAGGCTCTGCAGTGTATTTATCTGCCAGTAAATCCCGTCCCCCATTTACTGACAACCAAACGCTGCAGACCTTTCAGCATGGAGCAGTCGGGAGATGATGCAGAACAGAAATGAGCAGCACAAGATTACTCAGAAAATGTTTCTGTTTTCTTGCTGTTCTTGTACTGTTACCAAATGCTGCTCAGTGCTTTAGACCCCGAGGCTTTGCTGCAGGCAGTAATTGTGCCCAGGGAGGTTGTGAGTGCTCCATCCCTGGCAGTGTTCAAGGCCAGGTTGGATGAAGCCTTGGGTGCCTTGGTTTAGTGTGAGGTGTCCCTGCTTGTGGCAGGGGGGTTGGAACTGGATGATCTTAAGGTCCTTTCCAACCCAAACTATTCTATGGTTCTATGGTTCTGTGGTAGAGAAACAGAGGCAAAGTGACTTGGTGAAGGTACGCAGCCAGTTGGTGACTGAGCTGAGACTAACTCCCATCTCACCTGTGCTTCACACACTAAACCAGAATGAGTGCTATGTCCTCCTGCAGGAAGCAAGGTAATGGTGGCAGAGCAGCAGTAGAAATGGTTTAAAATTGTAGCCATTGAGGCATAGTTTTGCATATTGATTGCATCTAATTGTAGCTATTGATGGATATTGAGGCCTGGGAGCAAGCTGCTCCAGTGGAAGTTGTCCCTGTCCATGGCAGGGGTTGGAGCTTGGTGAGCTTCAAG
Source organism: Agapornis roseicollis (assembly GCA_002631895.1). Lineage (NCBI taxonomy): Eukaryota > Metazoa > Chordata > Aves > Psittaciformes > Psittacidae > Agapornis > Agapornis roseicollis. The sequence goes on from NDXB01009442.1 coordinate 56,673, forward strand.
GTCCCTTCCAACACAAACCAAGCTGGGATTCTATGATTCCATATATTTAATGCCTAAATGACTCTGCATGAAGTTTATTTCTTGTTTCTTTATTGTGTATTTAATTTAACTAGTTTTCAAGCATACTGTTTGAAGAAGGGTGATGAACAAGTGCCAAAGGGAGTGTCTCTGGCTGATCTGCACCAGTGCTGTTGGTAACTCCTAGTGCTGAGCTCAGGGCTTGTGCCCCAACAAGTTCACACCTGATACACCCTTTCCTGGTGTGATGGGGTGGAGATAAGAGCAGGCAGTGGATGGCTCTGCTGTTCTGAGCCTGCTGAAGCTCTGATGAGACTACACCCAACTGCTTACTCCTTATTAATTTGTTCTCCTTTCATTTAAATAAGAAGACTCCTCCAGAGCTGCAACAGCAGCTGCTTCCTCTGCGTTACTCATTCAGCACAAAAAGAAATGTCCTGTCATAAAATAATGCCATGCAGATAACAAAGATGACTTTGCAATCTCATGTAGGTTGCATGAGGGTTGCATCAGAGGTCAACACTTGTTGGTGCTCTCTGTGGGTAGAGACATTACTCAGCATTTACTTCCTTTGTGTGCCTCCAATGTGTATAACCCCACATCACAATGAAGCTGAACAACCCACAAAATTCATTGCAAAGTGATAAATAATCTGTGGAAATCACCTAGCACAAGATCTGGACACCAACAAGATAACCAAACCTAGGCAAAGGCTCAGAAAATACCCACATCAAGACTTGGTAAGTAATATTTGAGGGAGGGAGCAAACCCTGAGGTGTTAAAACAGGTGTACTGAGAGCAATATCTTGATTTGACTCAAAGCACCAGGTCATCCATATATCCAAGGGTTGCCCACTATGAGGGCCTTGGTGATGGACTTGCTTGCTAATAGTTCAATCCCTGTCACTCAGGATGCTGGTTTTGCATCCCTAAATACTGCACTTGCTGGAAAGAAGACACAAGTGGGATACAAATGCTTTCCAAGGGCAAAGAAGGTGAAGACAAACAGCAGAGCAAACAAATATGTGGGACAAGTAAGAATCTGGAAGTGAAGACATGAAGGGATATTGGATTGTTACCAGAATTCCTGCTGTCAATTTACTCACCAATGCATCCATTGCCAGAGGTGAGCATCACGGGTATCATAGAATCATAGGGTGGTTCAGGTTAGAAGAGACCTTGAAGTTCTAACCACCCTGTGTAGCCCATTGTCAGGTGGTTCAAAGGATGCAACCAGACACAAGCACTGCCCAAACGGGTTAGAATGGAGAGAGAGGGGGAGATTTATTGTATGTTAGAATTTGCAAGGACCTATAACAGGCCAAGGGCAATGGCTTGAACCTGCCCCAACAGAGGAGACTGAGCTGAGCTCTGAGGCAGAAGCTGTTCCCTGTGAGGGTGCCCAGAGAAGCTGTGGCTGCCCCATCCATCCCTGGCAGTGCTCAAGGCCAGGTTGGACACAGGGGCTTGGAGCAAGCTGCTCCAGTGCCCAGAGGAGCATTTTCACCCACAGGGTTTGGTAGTCGAGATGATGGAGGCAGCGCAAGCCTCAGGATGTGGACATAGAAAAAATACCTTCCCCATCTCACATCTGAGCTGCTGCCAGCCCGCGGCTGTTCTCTTATGATTTCCTTCCTGCACAGGCAGCACTCACTAATTTTAGCCTCAGTTACATGTAAAAGTCACATCTCTGGCTCGGAAATGGTTTGCTGCTTCTAAAGAAGTCTTGTCAAGTAGCTACTACCCTGTACATGTGAGCAGCAGATCTCTTGGGTTGTTAGGAGGAAACAAGTGCGGCACTCAACAACGTTGGTTTGAAGGTATCCAGGGGCAGACAACACAATAAATCCATTTGGGCAACAGCAGTTAGAGAAACACATAGAGTGCCTAGCAAAAGTTGAAGGGAAGATTCTAATATCCAGATATAGCAGTTCCACTGCAAGAAAGAGATTTCATAACAATGAAGTGGATAACTCCCGATAGGTTATAGATATATTGGTTAAGGAGACCCCTGTATGTCATTTTCTGGGTGTCAGAAGATCCAAATCCATGTGCTTAATAACTGCTATTTCACTGTGTCACGTAATGCTTTCCACAGCAAGGTTGAGGTGCTGACAAGCTGCTGTGGATGATAAATCCCTGTCCCATAGCGGAGAGTCTGTCCAGTGCCTAATTCCAAGGGATTTAAAATCAGTCTGGCAGATGATGGAGGCTTGTTCTTACCTGATGTGTTCTTTATTAGTTAATGGGAGGGAAAATGAAATTGAGTTAAGAGAAGATTTCATGTTCTTGGTACCCGTGTGTGCTGTATGATACATAAATCCTCCTCAGTGTGGTGTCGCTTCATTAGGAGTGATCCCAAGATATTCCATACGTTTCCATCAGGATGCCTAAGGGCAGGTTTTATCCATCTTAACTGCGATCAGCTCCAGGGATGAAATGCTCCAAATATTCCAACCCAAACCTATTCTATGGTTTAACAAGGGAATGATTTTGAATAGTAATCGAAGCATTTTGCACGCTGCAGCAATCACCTGGTTTGTATTTCAGATCTCATGGGGGTCCAAGTTTTGTGGGGTTTATGCTTGTGACAAAAGGAGGTAAGTTTATGATTGTGAATTACTGGCCAAAACATTCCAACAGCCACAAGACTTTCCGATTTGGAGGGTTTGCCCCATCCCTGGCAGTGCTCAAGGCCAGGTTGGACACAGGGGCTTGGAGCAAGCTGCTCCAGTGGAAGGGGTCCCTGCCTGTGGGAGGAGGGGTTGGAGCTGGATGAGTTTTAAGGTCCCTTCCAACACAAACAGTTCTATGGCTGCTGTCTGCAGTCCCCAAGGCTGACATGCGCCATGGTCATTGCTTTGAGGGGGTTTAAACAGAGCTGCACCACCGCTCAAAAGAATCTCCCCATGTTCTGTGGAAAGCAGGTTTTTATATCCACCGACTGCCCATTCATGGCTCGCAGGCAGGAGAGCAGCTCGTCGGGGACCAGCATTTGCTCTTGAACCTCACTGGCCGCACTGGGTCCCCACTGGTTGTCCAGGAGGAAGCCACATCCCGCCTGGGTTGAGCTGAACGTGTGGCTCTGCCCGCTCTGGCTGTTGTTCAAGACGAGGTTGATCTTCTCCAGCAGGCAGACGTGGTGCCCCCCTCCCTCCCCGTCCCACGTGTGGGGAAAGGGGCTCGTGTAGTCTCTGAAGAAGAGGTTTGTCTCCGGTTCCAGGAGGGATGCTGGGGGCTGGGTTTGGTAAATGTTGGCTGCAACGTACCCCAGTGCGTTCCCATCAGACACCTGAGGTTTGTAGTCACTGATGTGCTCGAAGGGTATGGTGGTAGCAGGCACTGTGATCTCCTTGAGCTCCCCATCCTTGGGGATTTCTCTGCTGGGATGCCTTCTGGTAACCATGTTCCTGTACACCTCATGTGCTGGGACCTCCTCGATTTCCGTAACTGTGGGGTCACTGGTGTCCACGAATGGCTCATGGAGGCTGTTCCTCAGGAAGTCACAGTTTTCCTGCAAGGAAAATGATCGGGGTAGTGGAAAACTGACAGATTTTACCAACGGGAGAGCTATCGTAAGAGCATCCCAAGGAAGAAATGGGGCAATGCCTTGGTGTCTGCATCCTGTCTTCCAGCCTCTCTCATTCAATCCCCCCTGTGAATGAGACTGCAGTGAGGTGGATGAGAGAAGACAGGGAGCCTGTCTCCATGCTTCTGCATGCCCTTCAAGGCAGCTTGTGTCCTCTGTGGTCAATATACTATATGCAATAAAGAGTACATTGAGGCAAGGTTTAAAGACCTCAGCTAAGCAGGGCTCCCATGCACTTTGCAACTGCCTGGGTAAGAGATTCCTGATCAGTTCCTGGTCCCTTAGAGCTCAGTTCTTTTCCCACCCTTGTTTCTCACAGCTCTGGTGCAAGCTTTAATCTAAGGGGAGACAAGCAAAGCAAAGCAAAGCTGGGAGCTCACGGTGCAGTTACCTGGAGCAACTTCACCATGTTGCTGTTTTCCATGCGGGGGATGTCTTCAAACAGCCATTTTGGCAGGATTGACACAACCAGGGCACGAATTCTGTACCAAAAAGAACAAATAAACCCCAAGCTGTTCATCACTTATTCTTCATGCAGGATGAAATGTCCCTCAGTAGGAGGGGCACACAAAGTGCATCCATCCTTTAAGGATGGCCTGAAAGCTCCATTTGGACTCTAGCTTTTCATCTTTCAACCTTTTACCCCCTCTCCCCCCTCCTGATTTGATTCATGGTGGTGGAAGCCTGGAAGCTAAACAACTGCAGGTAAATCCTTGATGTAAAACGTCTCTGCACGTGAAAATGTTGTTAATCTGAGAGGTGATGGGAGAGGACCAAGCATTGAACCAGAGGGGACGTGTGCCTGGAGCTGGTGAAGGCCAACACGCAGCGCTGATGACAGTTGATTTTCCTGAAGCCAAAGCTGCAGCAGCAATGAAAACCATTGGCAAGAGACTTGAATTTCGCCGTTGTTTGTGTGCCTTGGTGCTGGGAAACAGCCCCTGTTGCTGCTGGAATGCCCGTGTTTCACAATGATGGCGAGAGCAGAAGAGTGAGGCTGGGCTCAGGAATGGAAAGAGGCAGCTCTTCAGCACCCTCCACCCCCATCTTTCATGTTCGGTTGGAAAGGTCCAGCCAGCACCATGTGCCATGGAGATCTCCCATTCCCATGGGTCTGTGTCAGGGACAGCAGCTCCTGGACTCCTGGACATCCCCATTCCAGGTAAAGGGCGCTGGTTTGTGAGGATGCCTAGGGAACAGCAGTTCAAAACCAGTGTCAAGATCCTCTCTGTTGAGTTTTCCAGATACTCCAGTCTTCAATCTCTGCCTTCAGCGTCCCCTCCTTTGCCAAGACTGGGAGACACACATCCTAGGATAAAACTTACCAATGGAGATTCTGGTTTTCCTCTCTTCTCCTAGCCCTGCCCTCGTATCTCTATAATAATATCACATGTCCCTCAGGCCGGCCTTTACAGAGGAATGACTTTTTACCCTATGTTGGTCCCTGACTCACTACAGAGCACGCAGGTGTTTTTTCATACAGCAGTCTGGCTAATGGGTGGACTTGCCCTCAGAACGAGCAGGCTGCAGTGAAAAGGACTGGTTTCTGTAGGCAGCTTTCACATACTCTGGAACAAAAGCATGAGTTGGAGATGAGGAACAGAAACTGGAGGTGAAAGCCATACCTTTTCCTGGCTGATTTTTTAAACATCAGAATTACAACAACAACCGATAATACGACCACGCTGATGCCCAGTCCCAGGAAAAGTCCAATGTCATCATCTGAAACAGGACAGAGAGGGAACAGGTCAGTCCATTGCCCCACTGCCATGATGTCTGGTGATGCAAAGTGCAGATCTTTGCTAAGACAGCCTCCAGCAGTTCACTTGCCCCTTTGCTCCTCAGTTAAGGAAGCAAAGGCAAAACTGTGACCAGAGCATCCCTGTGACCAGAGCATCCCTATGCCCAGAGCAGGAGGTCACTCAACTGACACTAAGAAATGTGGTCACTGTGTTTCACCATTTCCTACCCAGCCTGACCTTCCAGAAACATGGAAGTGAATTCTTCAGCTTTCATTGGTTTTGCTTTTGGTTTAAGTAATACAGCAGATCATAAGGGAACCTTCAGCAGATGTGCACGCTGGAGCATAACCAAAGTTAGAGAAGTGGATGGGAAATGCTTAAATGAGCCTCTGGTTCAAAGAGCAAGATTGAAACGGCCTGTTGCTGTTGTGCTACATAACATTATCTTGTATTTCCTTGTTCTCTTATCTCCTACTTGTAACGTACAATGTAGTGTAAGTCTTATTAGAAAGCAAAACTGAAGGCATGCACTATGTGGGTGCAATCCATCCCTGAGAGCACTGCATGTGTCTCATGTCCCCATCAAGAAAAGAGCTGCTTTGGTGGCTCTGACCTCTCCAAAGCACAAGGGAGCTTTTGCTTCCCCACCACCAGGTGCTGCAGATGCTGCTCAAGCTGAAACTTCCACTTCTGGTCAAGAAGAAAGGTCCAGCTTACCCAGCCTGAGCTACTGTGTTCTTACCATGGGAGAGCTCGCTGTAGGTGCTGCTGTAGGTGCTCTCCAGGAGCTGGTCTTCTGGAGGGACTTAGGGAGAGAAAGAAAATGCCCATAACTTCATCTATGGGATGACAGAGAAGCTGTGGCTTACTTTTGTTTTGTTAATCTCACTTAGAAAAATTAATCGTGAGCAAAATAAAGCCCCCTAAAGCCGTTAATAACTCCAGCTCTGGCTGGACTCTACATGATCTCCTATTTCTCATGGATCCAATTAAATGAGATGCTGATGAATCCATAATGCCAACTATTAAACATTTTCCATGCACATCGCTCCCCTCAGCAGCTTACACAAGAATTCCATCTTCCTGAGGAATTGTACATCATTCTTCATGAGCACCTACAGATGATTTCCCAAAGTGCCTGAACGCCATGGGATTGAATTTGCTGATAGTGTCTGGTTGTGTGATGAGCTGTGCGGCGAGGGAAGGTCTGCAGCTGAAGAGCAAGAGGTGTCTCTTTGCTAAAAGAAGCTTCCTTCATGCCTAAATTCAGCCATTCCCTTGGGATCTCAGACCCTGCCACAGGGTGATGGCCCAGAGAAGCTGTGGCTGCCCCATCCCTGGCAGTGCTCAAGGCCAGGTTGGACACAGGGGCTTGGAGCAAGCTGCTCCAGTGGAAGGGGTCCCTGCCCGTGGGAGCAGGGGTTGGAGCTGGATGAGCTTTAAGGTCCCTTCCAACCCAAACCAGGCTGGGATTCCATGATCTCTTCGTAACAAACACCAACACAAACCCAAGGCCAAATGCAATTTTTTCATCTCTAAGGAAAAGGAAAATCCCAGGAAAGGTGTTTCCTCTGATTCTGTGCATCTGGAGTACATGCATCTCCTAGCCGAGCTCCTGGAGTTCAGTATTTCACTCCCCTAAGCAGTGCCTCCATTACAAGCCCACTCAGCTGGAGTGTGCTGCAGATGCTGCAAAGCATCTCTCAGATATATGGGACTGTGGGAGGAAAGTGAAGGAATACGTGTCCTGCAGCCTGGGAATTCGGCAGTCCTGTGCCACTGGCACATTGAACGTGTATAAACGAACAATAACATGATTACAGTAATGCCTTCCTCGTCATTGACAGGCTCATCTGAATGGGATGAAGAATGAGTTTCAGCCTGTGGGGTCAAGCTGGAGGACTTCACTGTGTGTGCTTTGAAGGCAAACCTGGCCACAGACACGAGCTTCACTGCTGCCTCTTATTGGTACTTTCCCACCTGAGCCCCCAAGCTTTGTTAAAGGAGTCTGTGCTACGGATGAAGTCTCTTTGATTATGCATTTAACACATTTCTAAGCCATTGCTAGTGCTAAGGCTAGAGCATCCTCCTGACACGCTGCTCTTTCCCATTCTCTAGGCAGAGACCTCATAGGCAACACCTAATAGGCAGGTCTAGCAGCCATGAGCAGCCTGGGATGAACTGGTCAGGAATATTTGCTCCTATTTGGGGTGCAAAATGGAATAAGTGCCCTTCTCAAAGCCACGAGGGGTGCTGGCCACAAACACGGGGCTGGTCTGGCACACGGAAAGCATCTGAGCAGCTTCAAAGAGCCCGTCTAAAATAGCACCGCAGCAGGGACGGGGAACTGATGACCCCCTCAGGTGGTACCGGTGCCTGCAGCTGCTGCCGGCTCTGTCAGGGGATGCAGGGTGCTAACAGGGCTCAATGGTCCTGACCTGCCTCACCTGGGACCTCTACCCACACCCCTGCCCGGGGCTCTATTTAAGCTCATCCCTGGGTTCTCACTTCCTTCTTAGGCTGTGCTGGAAGAGCTCTGGAGAGCTAAACCCTGATCCGGCTTCATGGCTTCCTTATCTCTATGGACCTGCTCAACCTCCACTGAAGGCTGCAGTATCTGTAAGTGTTTTGCCTGTGCTGTGGCATCCATGGAGCAGGTGCAGTGGTGCTGGGAGGTGTCCTCAGTGCTCAGATGTTGAGCTTGCATGGGTTACCATGGGTGAGGACCAGTAGCAAGATGGAACAGCTCAGGGACCTGGTACACCCAGCTCTTAAGGACACCCAAAACCAACCCATGCAGCGCTGGAGGTGATGACAGTCCTCACTTTCCTTTGGGAACTGATCCATGCTCTTCTCTGAAAGAGCTTCCAGAACAGAAGGCTGCCTTCTTCCCACTCCAGATAAGGAATGGTAACCTGCCGTTTGGCTGTTGGTCTCTATGAAAGTTGTTTCCTATATTTTGGGTTATCTGTAATGCTGCATTGTCGATGGGTAAAGCAGCAGCCTCATCTTTTCTGTCACAGAAAGGGAGAATGGTGCATCTTGTGAAATGAGTGTGGCCCTCATGTGTTAGATCTGTGCACAGGAGCAAAGATCAGCTAGGCAAGGCTTTCATGCAGATGCCTTGATAGAAAGCCTGTTTTCATGTCCCACAGCCAAGATGCTTCCACCCGGAGTCCTGCTTTCCTCTGGGCAATGGGAGGGATTTACATTTTGTTTCTAAAACCTAAGTAATTCCACAAAGCTGACAGACTGTGGGAGCATCGGGAATGAAGCAACAGGCTGAGATCTGCAGCCTCATCGCAGCAAGCAGCAGCTTCTGCACCCAGCCAGGCTTACCTTGGCTGGAGCTGGGTTTGCTGGCTCCATCGGGGTAGACTGCATACACTGACACATTGATGTGACCTCCTCCTCCTGCCTCTGCTGGAAAGAAGCAAGATTTACCTTTAAAATGTGGTTGGGAGCTGCTGTGAAAGCTCTAGGCTTGTTCGAGGGCTTGTTACTGCGTGGTGAAAGTAGATGGAAGTGTAGGGGGATGCCCAGCTCCGAATCTTCCGTCTCCTGGGAATAGCCATTGCATGAGTTATTCCCCAAAACACATGTGGAAGAGCAAAAGCTTCATTGTGTAACTGGCGAGGAAGGACCCCAAAATCCAATAAACATCAGGATTACTGTGGGATGCAGGAATGGAGTGGGATGGGTCCTGAGATGCTCAGGCTGTGTTGGTAAGGACCTTCAGGCTTGTCCCTCTGGACATGGTGGGGAGGAGAGCTGCTAAAGCAAGTCTTGGTGCATCTCCTGTGCTTAGAGAGGCCTCCACAGGCCTGGTGTGGCTTCCCTGCCTGCCAGCTCACTTGTCACTTCATTCTCTTTCCCTGCAACCTTCATCTGGAGGCCCACATCCTCCTGACTGTCCTCATGTCTCCTATTGCTTCATTCCCCCTTGATCCCTAAGGGCTCTTCATGGTCCCACTCCCCAAAACCAGTGGGCAGGGGCTCAACTGCAACTGAAGCTCTGCCTTTCATGTAGTTTGGCTTTGTAATAACACCCTGATGAACCGCACCAAACAGCAACAGGACTCTTGGAATACCTCACCTGGGATGTCTGTGTGTGTCGCCTGGTACGGGACTTTCTTCCAGAAGTACTGCTCCTTCGGGCTGTATGGGGTGCTGGAAACCCATTCCACAATGAACCACAGAGGGGACCTCCTGCTGTGGCTGGGGGGCTGCCAGGCCACCAAAACCTTGCTCTGGTTCTCAGGCTTGGCCTCCACAGCCTCTGGTGCTGGGAACTCTGTGGAGTGAGATGGAAAGGGGTCTGTATCCCAACCTCATCATGGAAGAGCAAGAGAACGGAAGGGTCAGCTAAGCACAAGCAAAATGAGTCTTTCAGGGTAGTGTTCAAGGACTGAAGAGGGAGTCTCTATCCCTTTGTGATTGTTCTGCCCAGGACAGCCTCCAACCATCACATTGCTCACAAGTCCTTCTCTGTTCACAAACAGGTCCAGCAAGTGCCTTTCCAAGCTGGTTCCCTCGCTATTTGTGTCGGGAATTTCTCTTCCACATGGTCCATGAACTCCCAACCTGCTTCCTCTCTGCTGTAGTGCATTTCCAACAGACGTCTGGTAAGTTGAATTCCCCCACAATGATAAGAACCAGTGGTTGTGCTTATAGACTTCCATCTGCCTCTTCACCCAGATTGGGTGGTCTAAGCCAAACTCCCACCATGATCTCTGCTCTGTTGTCCTTTCCCCCTGATCCGTGCCTATAAACACCAGCATTAAGATCCAGACAATCAAAACATTCCCTTGCCCCACTGCCTCTCCTTTTGTCTGTCCCTTCTGAAGAGTTTACAGCCATCCACTGCAGCACCCCAGTTGTGCCAGTCATCCCACCATGTTTCCATGATGGCAACTATGTCACCATTGTCCTCCTTCTGCACAATGGCTTCCAGCTCCTCCTTTCTTTCTTACTCATGCTGTGTCCATCAGTGTAGCTCATGGAATGGTTTGGGTTGGAAAGGACCTTAAAGCCCATCCAGTTCCATGGGCAGGGACCCCTTCCACTGGAGCAGCTTGCTCCAAGCCCTGTGTCCAAGCTGGCCTTCAGTTGGGCTGTTGGTCCCACCACCCTTTTGGAGGGAGAAGCAGCAATTCCTACGTGACTGTTCTTAGACCCTTCCATGTTTTCTGACACATCAGGAGCCCTTGCACCCCTGCTGGGGTATGCATCCTCTGCCTCCACTGGGATGGCAGACTGAAGGACCTGCCTCCAACATTAGTGTGCTGCCCCAGGCTTATCTCTAGTGAGACTGGTTTTATCCCTTTCCCCCTTCAAATCTAGCTTAAAGCTCTTTAAACAAGCCCTGCTAGCTCTTGTTTAGTATGTATATACATGCTCATGTATAGGTATCACAAAAAACCACCTTCAGCTTTGTCATGCCTCTTCTGAAATGCTTTACTTGTCATTTCTTACAAGAAAAGCCATGATTCTGATAAGTAGGAGAGATTGGGGAGTTTTTTCCACCTTCTTTCTCTCTGGTCTCTTTTTAGTAACGGATTTGTCCTCAGTTTGAGTGGGACTTTCCCCCCCTGTTGCTCATTAGAAGAGTCACTTTTCACAATAAGAAAGTGATGGTTGTGGGGAAAACCACAGCCTGTGGTGCAGGGAGGTGGCCTGGAAGGGTTGGTTTTGTCCCCTCCCTCTGTGCTTGCAAGGACCCAGCTCACAGCAGGGGCTGTGTCCCTGGCAGGGGAGCTGTTCTGCACAGAGCCCATGGCACAGCACATCCCTGCCAGCCAACGCAGGCAGGATTAACTCATGTTTAAGCTTGTTGCTGCAGCCTTCAGAGGCCAAGGCCTGAGGTACATGACTGTGGAGCATCTCCATCTCTGGGGAATGCTGGCCTTGTCTGGAGGATGCTGTGCTCCCTCAGCAGAGCTCTGCTGGGGCTTTCCCCCTGGCTTTCACAGAATCCCAGCCTGGTTTGAGTTGGAAGGGACCTTAAAGCCCATCCAGCTCCAACCCCTGCTCCCACGGGCAGGGACCCCTTCCACTGGAGCAGCTTGCTCCAAGCCCCTGTGTCCAACCTGGCCTTGAGCACTGCCAGGGATGGGGCAGCCACAGCTTCTCTGGGCCATCACCCTGGGCCAGCGCCTCAGCACCTGAAAACAGGGAACAGCTTCTGCCTCAGAGCTCAGCTCAGGCTCCCCTGTTGGGGCAGGTTCAAGCCATTGCCCTTGGCCTGGCCCTACAGGCCCTGCTGAAGAGGGCATCTCTCAAGCCAGGCATGCCCAAGCTCCCCCCCATGCATGCTGTCAAAAGCCCATCTCCGTTAAGGCTGCAGTCGGTGTGTGTTGGATCCTACCTTCCCGGCTGTTGCTGCCCTGGGTGAGGGTGATGTTGGCAGGGCTGGAAGCCCCCTTGGAGTTATGAGCGGAGACATGGAGGGTGCGGGCTCCCGGCGGCACCAGGACACTGCACCCTGTGCTGGAGGTGTTGCAGAGCAGCACCATTCCCACAGGGATCTCAGCGGTCACGGAGTAGCCCAGGATCCTCCCGCGGGCATCCTGGGGTGCCAGGGGCTGTGAAAGGTGAGACAAACCGGACACGGGGATGGGTGCGGGGTCCAGCACTGAGGCACCCCCGTGCAGGACAGACATCCCCTCGGCTGGGCAACGCGGATGGGCTTTGCCCCAAAGGACACGTTGGGGTCTCCTGTTCTCCTCTTCTCTCTGGTCACAGGGCACTTTAGGAAGGGCATTGCCTTCTGCCGCCTCTTGGCCGCGGTTCTCCCAAGGGGAGGAGCAAAGTAGCTGCCAAACCCAGCCCTTACCTTGATCAAGACCGTCACCTCGTGGCTGCCGTTCGGAAACGCCGGGCCCAGGCGCCGCCAGACATCGGGAGCTGCAGCGGGGGCTGCGGGAGGAAGTGCGGGATGAGCAGCCCCGAGTGGAAGCGGCTGGGGCTCCCTCCATGCAGGTCGTGCCATGGCGCTCCCATCCACGCACAGCCTTTGCAGAAAGCCCAGCTCGGCTGGTGCCTCCATGCAGGGCTGCTTCCCGTGCGGATGGGGATGGGGATGGAGCCCAGCAGCAGCAGGGATGCAGGTTGGGAGCCCAGCAGCAGTCTCGTTGCTGCACAGCTCTGCCGCTGTGGGGAGGAAATGACCCAGACTACAAACAGCAGTGAGGGATGCTTTTTAGGGCAAGCTTGTCTGCAGGTTCCTCACTGTCACCGGGATGTGTGGGCATCGCTCGCTGAGTGTCTCTGTTGCTGCAGGCTGAGCTATCTGAGTGTCTAAGCTCATCCTGGTGGTAGTAACCAGGATGCACAGGGTGAGGTTGACCCAAGACAAGGGGTATTTGTGGCTGGTGGGACACCTTGCACGATGTGGATTTTCCACCTTGGGCAAGAGGCACTCCCTGCTGCTGGGGAGGAAGAAAGCTGCCAAAGATGGATGAGCAGATCCCATCTCTCTTTCTGTCTGGAAAGCCCTGTGCTTGCAAAGCCAGCCTGGTTTCTCTTCTGTTCCTACCATACCGCAGCAGCCTCAGGAATCTGCCTAAATCACCACGACCTGCAGCATGCCACAGGGCAGGGAGCGCTTGGAGGGCATGAGATGAGTCGCCAGCCTGTGACAGTGCTCATCCCTCAGCTGCTGTGTGGGGATGGTGATGTGGTGCAGTCCTGGACCACAGCATCATGCCTGATACCTGCCAGCAGTGTCTCCAGGGATGTGCTGGTTCCCATTCCACGGCCAGGTTCCCACAGAGCATCCCACAGAGCTGATGGCTGCTTGGATAACGCAGTACTGAGGCTGAGCTTACCTGCCTCGGGGGTGGTGTAGAGGAAGGGGGAGCTCCAGGTGCTCCAGGGGCTGTCAGCAGCGCTGAGCCGGCACCGGGCCTGGAACGTGTACTGGGTGTCACTGTGCAGGCTGTGCTGCGAGCGGGACCCGTGCTGGGCCGTGCTGTCCCACACCTCCACCTGCAAGGGAAGCAGGGTGCCCATGGCTGGCGGTGCTGAAGCAAAGGGGTGGGTTTTGAATGACCCCAAATGCTCCCATGGCCTGTGGGTACCCCGGGCGTCTCCAGCAGGACCAGCACTGGTGCGTGCCCTAATGGGCTGCTGTGCCCATGGGAGGTTGGGGTCCCGGGCTCTCACATGCCACACTGTGCTGCCTGTGGCTTTGTGCCGCTCCTCACAGCGCACGGTCTCCAGCAGCGTCTGCCTCTTCCAGTGGATGGTGGTGATGGGAGGTGAGGTCTCTGTTGTCTCTGCACCAGTGACCAGGGGCAGAGTGGGGATCACTGCAGGGAGAGAAGACAAAGCATGGGCTGGAGGGCTGGTGTGCCATGGGGGGCTGTCCTCCCTCATGTGAGCTGCAGTGCTCATGTAGGTCATAGAAGCATGGAATGGTTTGTATTGGGAGGAAGCTGAAAGCTCGTCCAGTTCCAACCTTCCCTTGGTGTCCCTAAAGTGACGTCTCAAGGTGGTGTCTGGGCCATGCAGAGCTCCAGCACACAGAGCAGCTCAGGATGAAGGGGCAGATGGATGGGGATGAACATACCGAGCTCCTGCAGGTTGAGGTGCTGAGGGGCTGAGCGGGCAGCACCCAGCACGTTGCTGGCCTGCACCCATGCTGAGTAGTGGTTCCCACCATGCAGTGTGCTCAGTGGTACCAGTGAGCCCGCAGAGAAGACCTTCTCCTCTTCATCCTCCTCCTTAGCATCCTCTGTCACCGCTGTCCCCACTCTGGGAAGAAGACAGCGTGGTCAGATCCCGTCCAGCAGTATGTACCCATTGGAAAAGCAGCTATAGCTCTCTCTAGGTTGCAGCTTGTAACTGGGGCACAGTCATCTCCAAAGCCAGCGTTTGTCACTCCTAAAGTGAACTAGAAAGTGGTGCCTTCAGTTCTTAACCTGCCTGTGGAGCATCTGTGTTGGAAGCATCACTGTTGGAGGAGAACGTTCGCAGCTCTCTGCACCGTTCAGTCTGAGCCCAAGCAGGCTTAGGCAGACGGTTAATCACTTCCCTTCACAAAGCCTATGTATGATGGGATTTAGTGCCTTTGCTTTAAGGACTGAGTGAGGCTGGCAGTTGAATGCTTGTCAGCGGGGCTGCGGTGCCAGGAGCCTCCCCGGCTGGGTAGGACGGGCTGCGGCACCGAGCGCGTCTGCTTGGGTTCAGTCCTTGCACCCTGCTGGGGTTTCAGTTTCGGGCTTGGGGCGGTGCAAGGTGCAGGCAGGGCTGCACCCTCTGCACCCCTGCAGCTCAGGAGGACCCAGCCCGGCTCAGGTGCATCGCTGGGATGTGCTCTGACACAAGGCAGTGCCCGCAGCGCTGAGCACACAGAGTCCACCCTGCAGGGTCGGACCCGTGGTTTAACGTGTGGTTTGCAAGCAGGGCACCAAGGAGCTTTAGGAAGTGTAAGTAGGGCACGGGTGCTAGCAGCAGAGCAGCCCTGGTGTCACCCACGTCTGTGGGTGACCGCAGCGCCATGTGCCGGCCCTGCCGGTTACCGCACTTCCTCCTGGCCCTGTCTCCATCCCATGGGCTCCCTCCAGGCTCCATCCCGAGGGAATTACCTGCGCAGGTGGAGGGTGTACTGGGTGGGCAGGTGGGTTGTCTGCCCCGTATCCCATGTGCATGCCATGTGTCCCGAGCGCTCGTGGATGATGCAGGTCAGGTTGCTGGGGGGGTCAGGAGGGTCTGTGGAAGCAAAGAGTGCGGAAAGCCCCAACTGGTGCTGCAGCTTCCTCAGTGCTGGCAGCTTCACAAAGGCCTGCAGAGCTGGGACCAGCTCTGGGGCAGCAGCACAAGAGGGACGTGGAGCTGTTGGAGCGAGGGCAGAGGAGGCCA
>NDXB01009445.1:0-22853 GCA_002631895.1 Agapornis roseicollis
CAAAACACCAGCTACTAAAGAGAAGAAAAACTGACTGCAACTGCTGAACCCAGGACAGTTTGAAGACTAAAAACTGAACTAATTTCTTTAAAAATTCTGAAAATTCCTGGAGATCAACCTGACAGGAATTCTGGATGGCAAGAATGATTTAACAGATAACTGTCTTGATCAGTCTTCACATGCAACTGAAATAAAAAGGAAATATAAGTAAACCATAAGGGAAATCATCCTTAATTCAAGTTAGCATAAAAAGAAAGTCATAGTCATTATGTTGCATGATCTGCAAACTTAGGAAAGACAAGGTTTTCAGACAGCAAATATCTTTTATGAGGTGAACACATATATTGAAAAAAGTACACAGGATTTTTAAGCAAACACTGCAGGTGGTTTAGGAAAGGCTGTAAATGTTCATCTTGGTCATCTGAAGATGACTTTAGTACAACAGGGATATTTCTCTGTGGAAATACTTAGTCAATTCAGACCAAGCTTGTTTAGCTCAAAACATAGATGTTACACAGCGGAACGATTTCTGAAGGATATCAGATGAAGGTCAGAAACTCACAGGTACCAGTGGGGAATATTTCCCACAAAACAAGTACTGTTTCTCTCATTCTCAAAGTAGACTTATAAAATACCTTCCAAAGCCGGTAAGAAAATTAATATTTCTATATAAACATATTGGATATCAGCAATCACAAGCTCAGTTGAAATGCTGGTTTTGTAGGTAGATAGAATTAAAATAATTCTACCGAGCTCTCGATTTTCTACAGATTGTGACCCATGTCTCTCTTTTCCTTAGGAAAATTAGGTCTCAGACAGACCTATTTCAGTGTGGAGCACAGCTGCTTGGATTTCTGCTGTTTCTGTTTCAGACTTGAGGAAAAGTCTGTCAGTTGTTAGGGTCTTCTACTTTTCCTATTTATGTTATTTGATCTAGTGAGAGATATTGCATCTACTTATAAAGTTTTTTATGTATATCCCAATAAATAGCTATATTAATCTTCAGCACATCTAGCACTGTAAACAGAAATAAGCAGGATCATGTGCGACCTGCAAAAGTTATAAATATTTTCTGTAGCATTTTCTGGTTTTCTACCTGACAAGCAAGCATGCAACTAGAGAATCTGAAACAGACACAATAGCACTGCTCATAAGCACCACCTGCCAAAAAACTAACAGGATTATTTTGTCTTTCAGACAAGTCTTTTATGGTAGCTGGCGATCTCTAGGTTAGAGGTGGAAGTTCAGAGCATTCTCCTTCCCAGTGAGAATAAAAGAGGATCCCTGAACACACATCACCAGAGCATTGCACAGCAATGGTTCCCACTAGGTATTTTCACATGCAAATCATGGTACCATTGAGTGTCAGCTTCAACAGTGTCATAAAAAGCTTTGCTTGATTTGGAAGAATGAAAACAGGATGGAAGACATAATTCTGCTGATTTTAAGGGGCAAGCGCTGTAGCTGACAACACCTCAGCAGGTCAGCAGGAGACCGTGATGGCAGATCAACAGGTCTGATTCTGAAAGGTTCTCCAAAAGGATTTCAGTCCACGAAAGTGCTATATGTAATAAAATATCCTACCACTAAGGGCAAGAAGGGGGCTGGATACAGAAAAAATACAAACATTTTCTACTGAAATAAAATATCTGTTTTATGTGAGTATCAGCTCTCGAAAATTAATTTCTTGTAATAATGGGTAAAAGGAAGTAAAAGCCAAGAATTCGCAAGAGAATATAGATTCAAAAATTCTCTCTTCTTGCTATTAAAAGATATGTAATAAAGTCACACCTAAACACAAGCAAGTGGAGCTGACACAAACTACTTTTTAAATAGTTCAAAAAGCATGGCATTGCATTGAAGATATGCAGTTTTCCCAACAGACCTTCAAGCACAACAGAAATTGAAATCACCACAAACCACACAAACTACCTCCCTATTGTAGACTGCCATTCAGACTTCTGGGAACCAGATGATCTCTCAGACACCATCACAGCAACCATACAGACTAAGGAAATATTTCAAACATCCAAAATTGAGGCAATGAACTCCAGACTATGTATAGGGACTTTGTGCAATTTACCTATTAATGTGATTGTGGTAAATATCCCTTTACCAACATACCTTGGTCAGTCAAGTGGTAAAGCCTAACTGGCAATTTAAATAGCTAAGATTGTATGCAAGTAAGCTCTAAAACAGGGGCAAAACATAGGGCAATAAGTGGTTGATTGGAGAAATACTCCACTATTCCACAGATTCCCCTAAAAATGCTATACACAGCTAGAGCATGAAGACAAGTGGGCACTTTGGTTTCATACCAGAACTGGCAAAGTAGAAAATGAAAACTAAGAAAAAGCAAGAGTAATGTGCAAAGATTGAAGCCTGTGATGATCAAGAAGCTCATAAGCTTCCAAAGACACAAGGCGAAAAACTTGAAAGGCTCAAATCGTACTGCCAAATCAAGCAAATGCCAGACTTAGGTATAAGCTTTTGTCCAGGATAGGACATCTGTGATAAATTTGACTCACCTATTCCCAGCTATGGTTTGGTTCTAGTTCCTTTTTTTAATAAGAAATATTCTGAGAAAAATGGACTTATTCTTTGTTGTGTCCTTGCTAAGAAAGAAAATTATCATGGGAGTCCTATCCCTGCTGTCATTTCAAAGGATACTGGCAGTTGCCTGTGCACTCTGCACACCACTGTCCATATTTGAGTAAGAATTCAGTTCAGTGAGTGCCTGTGATGCAGTGTGTTTCACATAAGCTTATAAATGCCTTCTTGGCTTTTACCACATTAAACTGTCTTTTCTCTTATTGATTAAATAACCTCTATAAATCTATAGACCTTAATGGCAGGGTAGACCATTAAGCTTACATATTTTTATGTTTAAAAGTCCTGTTGTTCACATGTAAGCTGTTATTTACCAGGGGAACTTGGATCAGTCTCACATTCATACATTAAAAAGTTACCCTAAATGCCTGCTGTAACACAGTGAATCTAAGTTCAATTAAAGGCATTTTTCTAAATCTTAAAAATACTTTCCTTCTTTGTTTTTGTGTCATAAGCTGTAAGCAGTTTGCTTTCTTAGCAAATATTATTTTCCCCACTGTCTGCAGACACTAGCTTGTTATTACTTGGTTACTGGCATTAATCTTCATGATTAAGGAAAAAAAGCAGGGGAGCAGTTAGCATAAGAAAACAAAAAAAAGTCACATAGGGATTTATATAAAGTATTTTGTGAACTGATATGAATACAAGCAGGCAAATAATATTCTGGTTGTACATTTCTGACAAAGTTACTGCAACATATTTCTTAAGAATGAAAAAGGATATAATAATTGACAGATTGGACATCCTCAACAGTGGTTTTAGTTCACATTTCAGATTCCTTCCCATTCACATGTACCTTTCACATTCCAGCATTGTTCAGTATGCCAAAACAGTAAACACCTCTAAGCCAAGTTCAGATTTTGAGACCAAAATAGCTCTGATGGAAAATATCTGCCATAAAAAAATAAACTCGAGGAGAGCTTCTTAGTGGTGAGGTAACAACTGATGAGCATGTTGCTTACTAATACATAAGACCCTTCATAAGCATTAGGAAAAAGTGGTTTAGTGTGAGGTGTCCCTGCTTATGGCAGGGGGGGTTGGAACTAGATGACCTTAAGGCCCTTGCCAACCCTAACTATTCTATGATTCTACATGGTAGAAACTGTTACCATGGAGAAGGCAGAATGCCCTATTGTTGGGATTCTGTGCTGAAAGGACACATGGTTTTGTTTCTCCTTGGCTGCTGACCTAACATAAGGAATGTCATCCAGAGGGACCTTGACATGCTTGTGAGGTGGGCTGATGCCAACCTCATGAAGTTGAATCATGACAAGTGCAAGGTCCTACACCTGGGTTGGAGCAATCCCAGGCACAGCTACAGGTTGGGCAAAGAGAAGATCCAGAGCAGCCCTGCAGAGAAGGACTTGGGGGTGGTGGCCGATGACAAACTCAACATGAGCTGACTTCAGTGTGTGCTTGCAGCCCATAAATCCAACTGTATCCTGGGCTGCATCAAAAGGACCGTGACCAGCAAGTCAAAGCAGGTGATCCTGCCCTTCTACTCTGCTCTCGTGAGACCTCACCTGGAGTATTGTGTGCAGTTCTGGTGTCCTCAGCATAAAAAGGACATGAAGCTGTTGGAACAAGTCCAGAGGAGGGCCATGAAGATGATCAGGGGACTGGAGCATCTCCCATACGAAGACAGGCTGAGAAAGTTGGGGCTGTTCAGCCTGGAGAAGAGAAGGCTGCGTGAAGACCTCATGGCAGCCTTCCAGTATCTGAAGGGGGCCTACAGGGATGCTGGGGAGGGACTCTTCATTAGGGACTGTAGTGACAGGACAAGGGGTAATGGGTTCAAACTTAACAGGGGAAGTTTAGATTGGATATAAGGAAGAAATTCTTTCCTGTGAGGGTGGTGAGGCACTGGAATGGGTTGCCCAANTCAAACTTAAGAAGTTTAGATTGGATATAAGGAAGAAATTCTTTCCTGTGAGGGTGGTGAGGCACTGGAATGGGTTGCCCAAGGAAGGTGTGAGTGCTCCATTCCTGGCAGTGTTCAAGGCCAGGTTGGATAAAGCTTTCGGTGTCATGGTTTAGTGTGGGGTGTCCCTGCTTACAGCAGGGGGGTTGGAATTAGATGATTTTAAGGTCCTTTCCAACCCTAACTATTCTATGATTCTATCTTGGAGGACGGATTTCACCTCTCCAGTTCATTGCCCTTTTCCTCTTAACATAGGCTTGACCACAAGCAACGTTGATGATAATTGCAATGGCACTAACCAAAAAAATGTAAAATTTCTGACTGGTAGATTTAAGTTTGTAAAAAATCAAACTTCAAAACCAGTCTTTGGGAGAGATTTTTTATTTTAGATGTGAGGGTACCCTTGCTTGAATACAGAGTGGTGAGATGTGTGAAGCAGTCTGTGATAACTTCCTGCTTCTGTCCCTTGTTTCCCAGACAATACATGGTGTCCTTTGGGACAGTTGATCACTAGGAGCTGGTGTCAGAAAAGGGGGTAACAAAAGAGATTGCGGATGATGAGAATACCAAAGGACTTTCAGGGAATTAGAAAATCATACAGGAATAAAAAGAGACCTGTTGCCTGCTCAGATGCTCTTGCTGCCAAGAGATTTCCTTAGACATAGGAATTAGGAAACTTTTACAAAGAGCAACTCCTAATTTAAGAATAACAAATAAACTAAGATAGACAGATCTAAGAGGACTTGCTCAACTTCACTTTGCAGGTCAGCAGCAGAATCAGGAAAATATTACAATTTCTGATGCCCAGACTAGTTTTGTGTTTGCTACATCATACTGGCTTTAGATTTCAACTGATCATATAATAAGAATGTTCCCTTAACTCATTGATTACAATCTGGTAACCAATTAGAGAAAATGAGGATTAGTGTAACACACACACAAAGTTAACTTACACAATTATCTTCTGTTTTGTATTTATATTCCATTTCTTTCACGTTTTTCAAATTCAGTGTCTTTGCTCTGCAATCAATACACACAGAAAAATCTGTAAGGCAAATAGTTAGGTGTCTTGAACAGAAACAGGAAGAGACATCCCCTCCCCCCTGCCCCAAACTACAGCGTAGAGGTTTAAAGTTGAGATAATGTATTCCAAGCATAATCTGAATTATAAGATATCACTGTGAAAATATGAGTAATGGAAATTTCTGGCAAATAAACTCTTGGTTTTAAGTTTCATTACTGTTTTGTAGCTGGCCAGAAACCTAGTGTCAAGTCAAGGTAGGTAATACATAGTCTACAGCTTCCAAAGGAGAGAGGTTCAATTATTTTTTTTCTTTAACCTGGAAAATCATAATTTAAGGAAATGTAAAAAAAAAAAATAAATCAAATAGCTATGGGTCATGAAATTTAAGGATGTTTCATTTGTCATTAAAATTGACACATCTTTGTATGCTGAAGCAGAACATTGCACTCTAGCTATCAAAGTGGTTGACTTAACTGGAAGAGCCAATATCTCTATGTTCTCTATACAGTCAGTGAAAAGATGAAGTTACCTTGAGAAGCTCCGTCTAGGACCTTCTGCTTCAATACATTATTTGCAGGAATACATTTAACTGCAGGAGATGAATATGAAACTAGCTACCATCTGAGGTCTGTGCCTAAAGCTAAGGAAATGGAAATAATCCCAGAACACAAACATTTAATAGATGTGTCAATATGCAAGGAGTGTTTGCAAGTACTGGCTAAATGAGACTTGTAAAAGTCAGCTGTTCTCTCATGTTTTCATAAATTGAACTGTAGCCACTGCAGGTTTTAATACCTTCTGATACATGATGTGTACCTTGTTCAATACTCTGGCATCCGAACAGAAAGTTCACAACAAATCATCTACAGTGTTTTTCTTGCTTCATTTTTGCTGATGCTTTTGCTTATGACTGGACAGTTTACTACATGTTCTCTTGCTAATCTCATTTGCAGTAAAGATTTTAAGACTGTCAGCTTGTTCAATGCCTTTAGGTTGCACAGACAATAATGTGCAGCCTGCCTGAAGATCACAGAAGTCACTGAGAAAAGCCTTTTTTACTTTGAGAAGGTTCAGACTCAGGTCTGATCAGACAACTTTTCTGTGTCAGATGTGCCTTTCTTTCTGCCATCCTTTACTAGCAGAATTTACCAAAATTTTAGTTTGCTAAGTAGCAGAATGTTACCACAAAGGTATAGATTTATTCAGGCAGAACCATCTTCCATAATTTGCAATTGTCTTGCAATTTTTGGCCATTTTCACACTGGATCTGAATTTATTCCATGAAAACAGAGCTATGCATAAATGGTTAACACCATTAATTTTGATGTGCATTAAAATGAACTGTCTATATTGTGCTTGATTTCAGTGCGATTCAATATTCCTGTAAATAATTGCCTGCAAGCAGCAAGTCATTTCCAGGACTGGTGAGCTATGGATTAATTCTGTAGCACAAAATTATCATGAACCTCAGCTGATATTTTCCTTTACTCATGATCCAAAGTAGCAATTGTAATACATACAAAATAATGAAAGAATTTCTGAAGGGGACCTACAAGGATGCTGTAGAGGGATTTTTCATCAACAGTATTGATAGGACTAGGGGTAATGGGTTCAAACTTAAAAAGGGGCTACTTAGGCTAGATATAAGGATGAAATCCTTCACTGTGAGGGTGGTGAAGTAGTGGAACAGGTTGCCCAAAGAAGTAGAGGATGCTCCATCCCCAGAGTTTTCAAGTACATGTTGGACAGGGCCTTGAGCAACCTGGTCTAGTGGAAGGTGTCCCTGCCCATAGCAGGGGATTTGGAACTAAATGAGCTTTAAGGTCCTTTAAAACTCTGACTGTTCTATGATTCTATGATTGCTAGCTCTAGTTTGTCCTGGCTTTTCTAATTCATACATAGAATTTTTACTTTTCATTAGACATTAGAATAGTGATACAGTTATATTTCATTAATTGAATTTGATGATCTTAAATGACTTTTCCAACCTAAACAATTCTATGATTTTGTATATTAACAATGCAAATGTCAACTATCAACTCCAATGCAGCATAGTATCTGGGAGTTTATAAGGCATTTTGTTACTAAAGATTGCCAGACATACTTTCACCTTAAGGAGCATAAAAATATCTAATGGGAAAAAAAATCATATTATTGATCCCTCTGTTGATTTTATGCTGCCTTCACCATCATACAGATGTGTAATACTAAGGCAAATCACAAAATAATGCCATAGTATGAAATGTTTTAGAGATCCTTAGCCTACCATAAGTGCACAGGTGTGACTTTTCCTTTTGAATTCTCTTACGTTGTAATTTTCTGCAAATAAAAACCTGAATTTCATTGTTAAATTTAGAATACGATATGCCTATCCTGACTGTGAAGCAATATGCCAGAAAAGACATAATGATGTGCTACTAGAATGTTTCAATAGATAGTTTCTCACCTGGGAAAGCGGAAAATCACAATTACTATAGTGCAGAGAACACCATACAACAGTCCCACGTTAGCAGCAAAGCATATTGTAAATATGTAGGTACTAACCCATATGCTCTTTATGGAGGGAAACAGAAAGAAGTGGTTAGTTTTAATTCTTGTAACAATGTGCATTTTATGAATCAGAAATAAAGATTTTAAATTGCAGATAGTTCTTTAGAGACAAACAGTTAGATCTTTGAACTGACAAATATTAAAGTCTGAATTAGCAATTGAAACAATGCTTCCCTGTGGGAGAACGCATATGATATTACATTACTCATCCCAATGCTCACACAAGTTCCTTTGAGAGTTACTTCAAATAGCATCTGTAGTTTTGCTAAGAGCATAATTTAGAATGAACTCAGTTGTTTTATGAAACCTTTATTTTATTTTTCACATTGAAAGTTTTTGTCACCTTTCTCGCAGCACACATTTAAAATTTCCTTTCCTTTTACATAATGACGTACCCTAAAGGTCAAATACAGAGAGCTCTTCTCCCACTAATTGTATAAATGAGAATTATAATTTGCAAGTTAATTTAAAGTGGCCTTTACCAGAGTACAGCTGAGTTAACCAACGCTATAACAAACAAAAATTATTGAGGAATTAATTTCTTCACATAGAAATGGTGAGATTTCAGATTCCTTCCTCATTTTTTGATATTTGTTTAATAAAACTTTGGATTCATTTTAAATATAATTAAAAAATACAAAGGAGCATATCTGAAACAACAGTCATTTTAAAAAGGAATTTAAAATGAAAAAATTGAAATATTTCAACATTTCAAATCTTATTCTTAATAATTTTCTAAACAGAAAAGTGTATGGCTGAGAGATATCCAGATTTTACAATTAAAAGGAGAAAAATATAAATTACCTGATTTCTTATACCAACCTAATGTCAGCACATATTTCTTTCTTGAGGGAACCTTAAGCAAAGACTGCCACTTAATCTTTATATAAAAAGTGCTAAAGAAAAATGGAAAGCATTTTCACTCCTTTGGATACCGTGATCTCGGCAGGTGCCCATTTCAACAATTACAGTGCTTCTTGTTAATGTTTGCAGAGGAGCAGATCACGTTACAATGGCACAATCAGTGTTAAAATTATCCTTTCTGATGCTTTCACTTAACTCAGGGAAGCCAGAGATAATAGAATACTTTCTGTCTAACCACAGGAATTTTTCTCGAGTGAATTTCAGAACTGTTATTTTACGAATTATAAGATGGAAGTCATACTGTCCTAATTTGTGCTTCACAGGGAACAGAGAGTTAGACTTTACTGAGAAACATTTTCCTCTCTCATCTTTAAAATTCTAAACTACTGTGAAAGGTTTTGCAGTCTCTTCAAGGGAGTGGCTTCTAGGTAAAGAGGCAGTTCACTCTTTGAAGCAGTGCTCCATCTCCAGTTATATTTTAAAATGACATTTTATACAAATTTTGATGTATATATTTGCAAAGAATACCTTTATGAGCAACAAACATTAAGTTTGATTAATAAGTAAGCAAATAATTCTACGCTTTACAAATACAATATATATTTATAAAGGAGCTTGCTGGACATGAAAGGGCAAACAGACGTGCTACAGACCCGATATTCCAGTGGGATCAAGAATTAGCCCATGTTGATAAGGCTGAATTCTTGACACCTGAGATCAAGCAATCCACTTCAGCTGCAGACCTGAGCCTCATCACATCTAACTAAATTACTCCTGCAAGACCTAAAAAATTCTTCTGTCTCAGAAGAAAACAGAAATCATGAAAAAAACAATATAAACTCTGCATAGAAAGAATCAAAGACAAAAATGTTTAAGTACTGTTGAGTACTAAAAAAGCTAGTTGAGTAACTCTTTAGCAGCCTAGTACCTTACATCTTAACTGTAACCAGAGACTGCCATTATTGTAGAGGATGAGCCAAAACAATTACGTTCTCATTTGTCAGTCATTCTTCCAGTGCTTTGAATTGGCCTGAAGTCAGTACTTTTTTAGTCAGGGAAGCACCAAACTTGTAAAAGAAAGTTATGCTTATCTCATAGACATTTTTTTAATTCGTGGGTTTTCACAAGGTTCATCAAAGAAGTCATAAAAATATCAACATTTACTTTGGCAACTTACATTAACATGACTATTATATGGTCCAGGACAGATTGAATCATTCTTCAGATTGAATCATTCTTCAAATATTAGCAATAATGTGTTAAAAGCAAATGTTATTCTCTAAAGGCAAAACAAAATCCACCTCCAAAGTATACTTATACTGTATTAATTTTTAAAAAAACTTTTAAAGAGAGAGTAAATAAACAAGCAGAAGATTTTTGCTGAATCCTGCATATATCAGAAAGTATTGGAAGCACTGAGATGTACAGTGACTGTGCATACGTAGCAGCTGCCTATAAAATTCTGTGGACAGTGTGTTTCTGTCTAGAACTTTTTATTTCATAGGGTCTACACATCCACCATTACAGGGAGTCTGAAACAGGAAAAAAGGAGAAACGGGAGAATATTCTCTGTGCCTATGGCTAAACAATGCAATACCACAGTACCGTGATAACAAATGTTTCTATGCTACTTTGAAACTGGATTATAAACTTCCTTTTTCATTGCAAACTGATGAGATGCTCAGCTACTGCATAAAGGGGTAGGGCTCATTTCACTTGGCATTAACTATCTACAGCACAGATATCTACAGCTGTGTGAGCTGTCTAGACACCCACCATACACAAAGAAGATCTGATTATCAGAAGGGAATTTAGAATCTAGTGAAGGCCACCCCAGCCATATAGCAGAAACTCCTTAATAGTGAAGTGGCATGGTAGTTCTTTAATAGAATTTTTCACAAGCATTCTGTACACAATGGCGGAATGGTGGAATGCTTGAGAGGATATTTGTTTGCAAACTGCCCTGGAGACAGATGGACTGGCATAAATATTATTCTTTAAAAAGAATTTATATGGCAATCATACTTTCAATGGATTAAACATTTTTAAATTCCTTCTCACTGCACTGAGACTAACTATAACAAAAGTAATGTAACTCAGGGTAGCATATTCCCAGCAAAGGAAAGATAGAAAACCTCCCTAGAATGTCATAGCTAGAAGCATTCATGTAAATTATTACATAGAAGAGATAGCTTCCTACTCTGTGGAAAATATAGCAAAGCCCTCAGAGATTCCACAATGCTGTCATGAATCATGGCCCCTATCTGATGAATATCTGAGCAAATCTAAAAGGCCATCTCCTCCCTGAGGATATCAAGTTAAAAAGCTCTCAAACATACATGAAATTGGACCAGTGATCTTCAAAATACCATGGAAAACCCTCTCTGTTCCCCCTCCTCCAAACTACTGTGACAAACTAGATTGACAGGGTGGTGGATCTAAGGCTCAGAAACTTACACTGGCAAGATCTTGGAGGATACTTGTTCAAAATGAGACCCTCCTTGCCGGATCCTCTTTAATTGCTGAATTAGTATAATTTTTTATGTTCTTACACATTAATATATGTGCATACACATACAATTCATACATAAATAACTGCCTCCCAGTCATGACACTATGCAGGGAATGTGTAATTTTTACCACAGATTGTTGCCACTCTTTCTACTTTACAAGTCAGGCACACAACTTGGCCTTTTCTCTGCTGTGGTCATTTCCTGGCCAAGTCATTTACACAACTTTGTAATATTTTTTTCTCTTTAAATGTCTAAGATTTTCTCTGCTAAATATCAAAAATCCATATGTAAGATTAACTCTTTAAAATAATCCTTATTCTGTTGTCCTTTTCACTTAAAGTATCACCTTCTGAAACACTTTTTCCCCATTTTGGTTGCTTTTAAGTCCAGCTTAACAGCTAAGAGAACATTTTCTTCAGCAGTAGCCTTTGCCAGTCTTAAGTTGCTCCACCTTATCTGGGATGCTCAGCCTTAAAAACTAAGTTAGCAAGAACTTCACTGCTATTTTATTGAGACCACAAAAGTGCCCTTCAAACTGGAGAATAAAGGGAAGTTGGTCAACAAGTAGGCCTGCATAAGAAATGAGGCTTGCAGGTGCTCCATCCCTGGCAATGTTTAAGGCCAGGTTGGATTAAGCCTTGGGTGACATGGTTTAGTGTGAGGTGTCCCTGCTTATGGCAGGGGGGTTGGAACTAGATGATCTTAAGGTCCTTTCTAACCCTAACTCTTCCATGATTCTATGAAGAGTATGGAAATCAAGTTTCCATTTGATGACCTGAAAAGTGAGCTACACTTAAGATGAATTCCAGACTAACTTCCTGATTGCTCCAAAAAAGAGAGGCAAAAAATTAATGACAAATCATTCTCAGGTTAATGTATAAAATTTAGGTAACACACAAATCAACATGTTGGAAACCACCAGCAGATGAAGACAATGGAAGAAGGGCAAATACTGTTATGTATACAGTTAAGTGTTTAGCATATATATCATGTAGTAGAACTATTATTGATCTGAAATTGTTGAAGTCATCCAAGAAGATGTAGGGACTGACAGAAGACCTTAACTGAGGCAAGAGACCTTTGAAATTCATATGAATGCTGTGAATGGCAGGAAGGGCACTTTGGAGTAAGGGCAGTGGTGTTTTACCTAGAAACAAATTGAATGTGATTTGAGAGGTGGGATGTAAAATCAGGACCTTTCCTGCGGGTTGATGAAAAACAAGCTAAAAGAAAAACAAACCAAATATATGTAGTAATATTCAGCTGATAATATTTGGTATTATCTAGTGAGGTCTGTCAGCTTAGCTCCTTTGAACTCAGCTGTTCCCAAATATTAAATATGCAAGAAAAAACAATCCATGGCTGAAAGATGATTTCATAGAATCACAGAATATCTTGAGATGGAAGGGACCCATGAGGATCATCAAGTCCAACTCCTGAGCTACACCTTTCAAGCTATACCTTTTTCATTTAAAAGGATGATGTTTTATAAAGAACTAAACAAAAAATAAATATTACTTATCCTGTTTATGTTAAGTGAGAAGCTTAAAATGTGAAGGAATAAGGTAAGAAACCTCATAATATTCCCTTTCCACACACTATCATTTGCCAGACTTATAAGCACAACAAATCTGACTTCTGTGCTACAATGACACACACCCTTCAAAGGATCAGTTCCAGAAAGGACAGATGCTAATTATTTCCAAATGTTTTGTTAGCGTGTCTATCTTCAAAACAGTTTGTTTAACCTGGGTAATGTAACTGATTCATTTCTTATGTGCTGTCAATTGCTGGGGTGAATCTTTTCAGGCTAAAACCAACCCCAGTGTAGCTACTCAAATCACTGGGCTTGGTGGGGCTCCTCCGACCAAGCAGCAGTGTAATGTTTACAGCCTTACTTTGGATTATGCTATTTAAAGCAAGATGATTTACCCTGTCAGGTTAAGGACTGGTGGTCAACTACTTGAAGATGAATCATTGTTCAAGTATGTTCAGTCAAAAAGATAAACCAGGCAATCTCCCTCCCTCTATAACCCCTCTTAGTAATAATGACAGATGTCTGAGCTATATGAAATACTCCCTCATCTTTTCCTGCCAAAAGCACAAAATTAAAATCACAAAGCAAAAAATCAGTCAGGCTAGTCTAACTGTCAAGTCTAGTCAAGTCTAGTGAGATTCCAGAATGTCCTGCTGGAAAACTTAACTACTTAACTCTTTCAATGCACCGAAAGACAGGCTATCTCTCTCTCCCATAGCTACCAACTTTCTTAAACCCATTGTCCCCAGAATAATTCTTGACCTACATCATCCACCATTTGTGTCACTGGCAATATGGGGTAGAAAATATTTTCAGAATTGTGCTGCTTGAAGAACATAAGGGATAGAGGTTTTCTTCTGAATGGTGAAAAAAACAAAAACAAAAACCAACAACAAAAAAACCCCAACCTCTGGTCTTCTACGACAAAATATGAAAAATCTCACATAGGCAAATCAATATAGGTTACTCAGCTCTGCTTTCCATACTGAAATACAGTATTCTATTTAAAAACAAGTGTTTTACTCAGTTTAGACTTCCCCTTACTGCTGTAGAATACTAAGTCACTGGTGTGTTCAAAGCCCGATATTACTTCCAGTAACCTGTGTCTCCTACCACAGAGAAGAAAGATACAGCTGAAATACTTTCCTAAATAGTTGTTAGCTTAAACAACATAAACATAAGTTTCAAAAGCTTTATGGAATATCAGTATGTGTTTATGGAAACGGCTATAGGTTTCAGTTCCACTAATTGGAAAGCATATTCAAAAACTCCCTCAGAAAAAAAAACTAGGAGTCTTCCTAAACATGGAGACATCATTAATATTTGCTAGGAATTCTGTGCAAATGTATGTCGGACTATTACGACTCTGCATTAAACTAGACCTTCATATTATTTCCCTGTCCATCTATCTGCTTTTTCCTCCTCTTGTACTGCAGAATCTTTCATTACGGTCAAAGAGCATGCTCTGTTTGCAAAATCTGAAGGAGTTAGGACAATTCACCTACATCACCCCAGGACATGTATCTGTCTGCATCTCAAGTGTTTCCAGTTCTGTTTGTCTCATATGATTATTCTGTACCCTCAGAGGACAAAGATACCAGTATCTCTTCAATAATACTACAACAGCAAAAGCATGCTATCCAGCTAGAGAAGACATACAAAATTAGACACACATCTGCTCGGATCAACCTGATCTGCCTGTATACACATCTTTAGCATTGAATTAGGCTTAATTCTTTATCATTTTCTATAATTCCCTTTTTCAAATACAGTTGGCATTACAGATGCTGTTATTATGAGACAGGAAATAAGTCAAAAGGACACAAACCCCCTAAAATAATGTCTTGGTTATCTCTTCTAGGGACACAGAATTGTTAAAGTTTATCAGGTATTTGATAAAGGTCACAGGGAGATCTCCTTAGATTAAGTTTCACTTACCCAGTCTACTTTATCCACATTCCAATATTTTTTTAAATCTCGAAACTGGATTAGCATCCCCTTCAAGCCAACAACAATAATGCTTGCTAGCACACACTGCAAAGAAATAAAAAACAAAAGCCATTTGCAGAATTGGTAGTGAAAACAAATGCTCTTCAGTTCAACAGTCAATATTATAACTAAATCATAAAAAACCTGAAGTTAATGTTTCAAAAATTGCATGAATAGAGCTGTAACAGCATCAAATAAATTTGTTTTGTTTTCTGAAGGCAATCTATAGGCCACCTAATTGTGAAAAAGACAACAGAAACTTCAGGACTTCCCAAGACTCTCCATGCATTGCCAGAACAACAACATTCTGCCATAGTCTGGGGGACTTAGGAGCAAATCAGCACTCAACTTCTACACAGTGAAGAATTTTAATCCCCTTCTTCACCACTTAGAGAAGGCCTTTAGAGCAAAAACTCCATAAACTTGAAGGCAATAATAATTTATTGTTTTCCAAATCAGAAATGGGAGGAGATGGATGAAGAAATTATCGGAAGCCAAAAAAAGGATGGAGTACAAAGTGGTGGAATTGCAGCACATGGGTGGGGAGGCTAAGAAAACAGAGTAGAAAAGAAATAAAATATCCAGAAAGCAACATATAAAAAGTTTTTTTAAATATGGAGTTGAGGAGGAAGTCTACAGGAAACCAGTCAAAATTTACATAAAATCCCTAAAAAATAGAAATAAAAATGAAGAGAGGAGAGGAGCATATTAAGAAAAAAGACATATTGTGCATCCCTCTTCAAGTGTCCTTATTTTGCATAGTTAAACTATAAAAGGATCTGTGTTTGAAAAGTGAGAATCTTCATTTGACACTATGTAAACAATAGAACAAAGTAAATTTTAAACAAAGTTGAGTTAAAGTATCATGTATACACATGGCAGAATTCAGGATAACTTTGGAGCTGTATTTTGCATCTTTGACATGCTTCTGGTTAAAACTAGCTATTAATTTGTAATACCAGAAGATATATTTCACATAAGGTATAAGAAGATACAGCTTATGTGAAAAGACACCACCTTGCTCTATAGATTCTTACTGTAGAAGATGTATTCCATGACAGAGATGTAAGAACACCTCATAGTCTTTCTTAATTAGCCTTAGATCACTAGCTACAATCATCTGTGTCAAATTTATTTGAGAAGCAAAGTCATGCATCATACGCATAACTGGATAAAATTTGATTCGTTTCTACCACACTTTGTCAATTTACAAATACATAGCATTCTGGATGTATATTTTTCCTAAACTACTTGGCAAAAGCAAGCGGAAGAGAAATCCTTATGTGATAGCTTATATATGCAATTCTATATGTGTAAAATCTATGTATTATGTTGTCACTTCTGCATTTTATGATTCTGAGACTTGCTGTGCCCTTAATATTTGTTCTCCCACTGAAATTAAACAGTGCTATTTTAGAGGTGGTACTATCTTTCCCTGAAAGAATTCAGGTCACTAGAAAATGCATGACATCATAATTTTGAAAAAAGAAGATAACTACCATACCATAGGCAGCCAGTACAGCATAGGTCCAATTGCATATATCACCACTAGAATTAATGCACAAGAGATAAGGCAAGCAACCTAAAACAACAAACAAGAAAAGCAGGTCATTCAGTCTAACAAAAAATTATATTAAAATGTGTGAAAAGGGATAATCATCAAACATTGCAAAGTCAAGGACAAGATGCTGAGCATGTTAGCTGTTAATGTATCTATGGATTGCCAATTGCTGGTTTAATTTCTGGTGACTAGCTTCAGCCAGCTACAGTGAAAACAGTAAGAGAGCTCAACATCTGTGCTTGACCCTGTTGACAGCTCAGAGACACAGACCATAGCAACCCTTATACACTTTGCAATTAAATGGAGCATGTGTATGCAATATCTCATCCCAGAAAATTTACAGCATCCACTCTCATTCTGCAATGTATTTATAGCCATGCACCCCATCTTGCACTAAATAGCAAACCTGTCATAGCACTGAGAAAAAGTTATATATGGAGAACTATCATAATTTTTGCACAAGTTTTAACTTCTTTTGCTAGGATCAACAGTAAAAGAAAGCTATTGTGTTTAGTCAGAAACCACCAATGATTTCACATTATTATGAGTGGACATTAGAAAATGTATGAACTTTTTTTTAAGATATAAAAATTACAATTAATGCAGG
This sequence comes from Agapornis roseicollis, assembly GCA_002631895.1. Classification (NCBI taxonomy): domain Eukaryota; kingdom Metazoa; phylum Chordata; class Aves; order Psittaciformes; family Psittacidae; genus Agapornis; species Agapornis roseicollis. Next base: position 17,177 of record NDXB01009445.1, read on the forward strand.
TGGCATGAATCCAGGAAAATATATGAGTCTAAGAATTATATTTCTCTTCATAGTATTATATGTTATTAGTCTGATGGAAAACTACAGTAAAATTGCAGTCTCCCACCCCACTTTGATTGCTCACAAAGTGGAGTACTTCTGGTCCCATTAGATACAGTCCAGATTCACATAAGGTTTTTGATGATAAGTAGACAGATGCTTGCTTTATATTGATAATATGTTTCTTTACTAAAATAATTAGGTTTCATTTTAAGAGACAAGTTGTTTAAAACAAAACCAGACAAGTTGCTAAAACACTAGAAAATTAAAGCCATGATGTACTTAAAAATACCATCAAGAAGGATAGACAGAATGTTTACAGAAAAAGGGACATAAAATCTGTTGGTGATGTCACAAGGAACTTTTCCCTCTTTCCACTCTTCTAAAAGAAAGAAAAAAAACAAACAAAACCAAAAGTGTTGATTCTATTTGAAGGACACTTCTATCCTGTAATGATCTTTACTTTGAGGGTGGTGAGGCACTGGAATGGGTTGCCCAAAGATGTGGTAAATGCTGCACCCCAAGCAGTGTTCAAGGCCAGGTTGGGTAACATGGCTAAGGGTGAGGCATCCCTGACAATGGCAGGGGGGTTGGAACTAGATGATCTTCAGGTCCTTTCCAACCCTGACCATTCTATGATTCTACAATAGAGTCCCTGACTTCTGTTTTTTGCAGGAGAATATATCACTGAAGTATGAATGGCATCACTGAATCCCAGACATAGCCGTTGGAGAAAAAAGGGCTGCTATGAGACCCTGAAAGACACCGTATTTCTTTTATGTCATATGCCAAAGTAAACTGACTTCATTCTATGTAGTCCAAGCTACTCCTCGCTCTTTGCTTATGGTTTGACCAACATTTATGAGTGATGTTTTTCTCATCTCTTCATTCTGCTTAGATGCCCCAAATACAGATGATTAAGTGGATGTGTTTCCTTCAAAAAATAAGGCAGGAGAGAGAATTTTATGTTTATTAAAGTACCCTCTTAGTAGTACTAATGCATGCCTACCCTCTAACTTCTGGATGCAGGCTCTGCTATACTGTGAAACCAATGGATAAAATGAAGCAGATACTTGACATTTTTACCATGTACTTCCTACTTAGAACTCAAACTATGGTGGTTTCTTTTCTGATTTCATATTTGAACAAACTTCTGTTTGGGCCGTTGCTCACATATACCAGAGCCAAGGTGCTCAAACACCCTATATGCCTCCACATTATTGGCTTTCAGGTATAGGTCTTCAGGTTACCTTAAAGCTTCCTTGGAAAAGTTATGATGCAGCACAAATGCAAATTGGACAAACAATACATGAATTGGTGACAGAAGAGGATGTCTGTGAGGATGAGGGCACGGGGTATGACACTGAATCTAACTCAAAGACATGAAATAGCAAGTAGCAAAATGTTAGCTAAACTATTTGTATATACATGCTTTTAAAGATTATTATTGGATAAAACACCAATTATGATTAACTGAGTTCAGAGGACTGTGTAGGTTAAGTAGCGAGTAGTGAACATGTAGAGTTTTGAAAAAAAGTGCTGTATCATTTCTCAGTATTGTGGTATCTGCATGAGAAATAATTGCAGGATATGGTCAAGAAGAAACAGTACCTATGGACTGCACATAGCTTTATCAGTTGTACCTTATTACCCTTTTCCTTGCAATTAATGTCCTTTACACAGGCAAGAGCAACACTTATAAGAAGACAATGGCAATAATCACCAAAGGACATAACATTTAGATGGCAGAATGCCTCTAATGAATCCCTGGAGTTTCAGAGGAAAGAAGGAGAAGCAGTGCTTAGGGTTCTTCCCCAGGGGTGCCCCAGCTGAGGTGACCCATCACACAGGCAGGTCACTACTGAGCAGTTTGCAGCCTCTCTTGTTCATGAGCATGATCTGAACAGGTAACAGCCTCACAGGGTCACAATTACCATTTTCCTCAGTTGCAGTCCCCTCTTTTCTGAGCTACTGAACTTGGGGGTTTAGGTGTCAACAGCAGGAAATAGCCCCCAAAATCCTCAAAAATCTGAGTGTCTTCTCTTGTGGGCTCAGTACATATTGAGGGACAGGACAAGTACACTCTGTCACAAAGCAAAAGTTAGTAGATTAATTGGGTTTTTTTCAAATGAGCAGCTCTTAAGGTTATTTTCACTTCAACTTTAAAATCAGGTAGAAGCACCAAATTAAATCTGACCTTTTTCTAAAACTTCAGCTTAGCTTGTACCATTAAATCCATTAAACACCATTAGAGGGCACTTTTGTTAGGGTGATGACAAATCTCACATAAAATTGCAAGGGCTTGTGTGTCATTTCCTGCAGCCTAAAAATACAGCTCCAAACCTCCTTACTGCCACAGATTTCAGAGTTTAGATTGAATAAAACAAGTAGAAATTAATAAGTAGAACCATTAGCTTTTCTAGTAAGCAGTTGAATTCCATGCAGGTTGTTAAAAATAACAATACATTTCCCAGGGCAGAGGAAAGAATAGGAAAAAATGATGGATAAATCAGTACAAGCTCCACTGAACAGTACCATAGCCTTAATTCTGCTACATACTCCACTCTAACCCATTACCTGTGTTTTGGCGCCCGTACTGTACAAAAGTGCAGTCCGTCCCATCGCTGCAGCACTTGGTATGCAAAAGAAAAATGAAGGAATCATGTTGCTGAGGCCGTGAGCCAAAAATTCCTGCAAAGATGTTAAACAGAATATGGTTTTTTCTTATTTTTCTGTCATTTCAATGTTTCTTGCCAACAGAAGAGTCCTCTATGTAAATTCTAGCAATGACAAAGGATGTTTGAGGGAAAAAAAAAATCACATATCTACATGATAAAAGATCTCCCAATAGAATATATATTCTCACAACTCTAATTTGAATAACAAAACTGCTGAAACAGACTCGTCAAAAGCAGGAGGCTCATTTTGTTCACAACATAAAAGGTGTTGCTAAATTTTGAAGATTAAGTTCAACAAAAATATTTACATCTTGATGCACATCTGCTTTTTAACAGGTCTCAAGTAGTGGGATCTGGATGGTGTTCAGGTTGTTTCTAGATTATGACTCTACTGGAAAAAGACAGCCACCAATTTTTTTTTCTCTTGGAACATACTTTAGTGAAAGCGAAATGTGGTAGCAATCCTATCTGCATACTATCTATCTTTCATTATAAGTGCATTTGTGTTGGAAGAAAAACGTGGAGAAGCCACCTTGTATCTGCAGAGCCATCTGAAGAACATTTTCTAAGAAAGCATCCCAGCGTGGCTACCCAGCACCATTCATCTCCCCAGACTATAACAAGTTTATTTGTCTGCTGAGAATAATGTGTGAGAAAAGACTTCAATACTGCTAGAAGAGTTTAGGACACAAATGGTACTGTATCCAGCCAGGGCAACACCTGAGCATAACTTTGTCTTCACAGTACAAGACAGCACTACCTAAAAGTTCCCCAGACAACTTTACATAGCCACATGCCAACATGCAGAGCCCTGTGCCTGGCTCCTGAACATGATACAGCCAGATCCTGCCATCATAGTCACTGATGTCATGGAGGTTTTGCTCTTTGGCTCCATTATTCCGTGTAGACTTACACCTAGTTTACAACATCTCAGTAGTTAGGCTTTGTAAGCTACAATATTGCCAGAGGTTCAGAAAGACAGGCAGGTTGCTGTATTCTGTGTAATGCCCTTCAGACAATTCAGCATATCTCCCTGAAGTTAAGATCAAAACATTTTCCCTTTGCTCCTTGGACAGCATGGCTCTGAAGCATCAACTTAAATTCATGACCCAATGTATTCATTCTGAAAAATACTTTAGAGACCTGAGCATTCTGTAGAGCTAATTTGGACTACATTTGGGGTTTATTGTAATTGGTGGAAGGCCTCAGGATGCCATATGGAACATACCCTTTCCTACTGGGCATCCATCTATTTTGGAAATCCAGGAATTTTGACAATTGCTTCGCATTTCCAAAATGGTGAAGCAATTTCAAGGACCATAAGGAGAGAGAGGTTTACCTGGTTGTCATCCACGGTGTATTTAAATTTTTTAGCAGAATCTTGGGCAAGAGCTAGTGATGCTACATAACCAACCAGTGCTACTCCAAAAGCTTCAGTGACTACTTCAGGCAGGACATTCATGGGTGGTGGTTTTGGAGAGGGTAATCTATAAAAAAATAAAGACAAACCTTTTTTTAGAAGCCTGATACATAGCCTGCACATACCTGCAATTCATGATGATAAAAGATAAACTATCTCTGCATGCACAGATAACTTTTGCAATACTTGTAAGGCAACAATTTTCAATAATTTAGATTAAGAAGATCTCAGTCTGTAAGGACCTGCAAAGGAGACTTTGAACGAGAAGATGAAGCAGTTTCAGAGAGATCGTTCTATTTCTGAACTTTAATCTGGGGAATTATGAAGGGATCTTTATAAATTAACTCCCTCTCTGACACATAAAATCATAAGCAACCATTCCTTAATTCCGTAATGCTCAATAAAAGAGATTTTTCTGTATATTTTTTTCTTTTTTACAGTTGGCTCTCCTGTAATGTTTGATTTAAACATTTTAAACAATTTAGTATTCCTGTAGATTATGGGCAGTGTGGATATTTGTTTCATCTAATAGAGACTTTCTAATGGCAACTACAACGAGATGCCTCAGTCAAGAACCAAACCGTTCTGGTTTGTCTCCATACTCCACAACAAGGGGTATATATACCTCACATTCTCTCCAGAGTACAAATCACATTGCCTAGGAGCCAAGTCATAGAATCATAGAATCATAGAATAGTTAGCATTGGAAAGGACCTTAAAATCATCTAGTTCCAACTCCCCTGCCATAAGCAGGGACACCTCACACTAAACCATGGCACCCAAGGCTTCATCCAACCTGGCCTTGAACACTGCCAGGGATGGAGCACTCACAACTTCCTTGGGCAACCCATTCCAGTGCCCAAGTGCCACCCTAACAGGAAAGAATTTCTTCCTTATATCCAATCTAAACCTCTCCTGTTTAAGTTTGAACCTGTTACCCCTTGTCCTGTCAGTACAGTCCCTAATGAAGAGTCCCTCCCCAGCATCCCAATAGGCCCCCTTCAGATACTGGAAGGCTGCTATGAGGTCTCCATGCAGCCTTCCCTTCTCCAGGCTAAACAGATTAGATATGAAATAAGCAATAACTTTCCTGAAGGGCTATAATTTATAAATTTGAAAGCTCAGTTCCAGTAGAACATGATTTATAAAAGGACTGTTCTCCTGTTAACAAAGAAGCTATTGGGAATAAATACCTCAGAGGNATTAGATATGAAATAAGCAATAACTTTCCTGAAGGGCTATAATTTATAAATTTGAAAGCTCAGTTCCAGTAGAACATGATTTATAAAAGGACTGTTCTCCTGTTAACAAAGAAGCTATTGGGAATAAATACCTCAGAGGTTGAAAATAAGGCAGCTAATTTGAAAACCTGTTGAATTAGATTTTTGTAAACATACCTGACATCTAGGTAACTTAACAGCTTAATGTACTAGTTGCTATCCCATTCTTATCTGAAGTCACAAAACAGCACTCTCTAAAACTTAAAACAAAGAATGTATGTAATTTCATGCTTGTTAGCAGTTCCCTGAATAAAAAATCT